>JALHBW010000098.1:0-22281 GCA_024339985.1 Tolypocladium endophyticum
TCCTAAGAAGACCGACTATCCCCCTCCGCCTCCTCCTAAGAAGACCGACTATCCCCCTCCGCCTCCTCCTAAGAAGACCGACTATCCCCCTCCGCCCCCTAAGCATACCGACTATCCCCCTCCGCCTCCCAAGTATACTCCTCCTCCTCCGCCCCCTAAGTATACTCCTCCTACTCCTCCTCCCAAGTATACTCCTCCTCCTCCGCCTCCCAAGTATACTCCTCCGGGCAACGGTGGTGGATACTACCCTCCTCCTCCCAAGCAGGGCGGCTACTAGGCTTCTCTCAACAGCGGCCAGGACAACAGCCCGCCATCAGCCACGGCTACAACCCGTTGGTTTCTGAAGGAAAAAGAAGATCTTTGATTCATGACTTGATGAAAGTTTGCTGGTTTGTTTGGTGAGTTTTGGGGTTTATATGTGGAGAAAACAGGGTGGCAAAGCTTCGAGGATTTTTTGTTGTAGATAGAAACTCAAGTTGCGTTCCATTCTCCAGTGGTTCGAATACTTGCAAGATACGACAAATTGAATTGTTTTCCCTCCCGTCCTATGCGTCTAGAGTTCCGCTGCAGGTGAGTCTTGAAAGTAAATCTATTGGTGGATAATTTCGACCAGGACTGTGCGCACTTCTCTCGTTGTGATTTCCCATTGATTGAAGTGAGGTCTCCGCTAAGTATGCATAAACTTCATGCTACCTTCCTCTTCTGTTCAGGACCGCCTTGCCACTCTGTGCATGTACCAACACCTTCTTTCAACTACCTGTATGTGGTTTTTGGGAAATTCAAAACGTACATTCCAGCAAATGCTTTGAGCCTCTGATGCAGCGAGTGTCATGGGGAGTGCGCCGAACTGACTGTCAAACATTTGCTAAGAAGCCTACCACGAAATATCGAATGTGAGCATGAATAATATTGTTTAAGTAATGACCCTTGGCCCTCGTTAGCAGTGGCATACAAATTGGTAAATATCAAGTTATTGATGATTGTATCGCAGTCGGCGTCGGCGTCGTGACATATATTCTGTGGGCGGAAACCGAAGGCAGCCACTCATAATGGTTTTTATGTCTCGGGGAAATTTTATTGTCCTCTGCCCTCTTCCTAACTGAAAACTCATATGATTCGCCGACTCTGACCAACTCATAAATATACTATGTTAGTCTGAAACCAGACTGCAAATAGGTTGAGTAGTTGAGTGTCATGCTGAGCATTTCTTTGGATCCAGGGCATGTTCCAGCATGTTCCAGCTCCCTGCTGCGTACCTCTAACAAGCCGGTAATTATGTAGATACATGCGTCCGGGGGGTGGTCAGCAATGCGATGCTTTTTTATTTCTACAACCGAAACTGAAGTTTCCCTAGGTTGGTTATTCAAGCATCACAGTCATCTGTTAGAACGTTTGACCGTATTGAGTGGGTCTCAGCACCGTGGACTAACAGTGCCTGGCAAGAAGTCCTCAGCACAGTAAAGTGATTCTGATACCGTGTTGGGGAGAAGAACATACTATATAGATAAGCCGAGAGACGATGCGGGTAAGCGCGGGCGCCTCTCTGACGACTTCGCACTGCCTAAAACTCCATGGATTGTCTCAACAATAGAAGATCAACGGAAATTTTGAATTGACAGCTGGAGGGCAAGATGAATTGAGCGGTTGCATGTATCTGTTCTGGAGAACATGCATGCTCCGTGTCCAGTAGCCGTGAACATGTCCGATACCCTTCCACTACACTATCGTTGCCGTTTGCCTTGTACCCCGTCTGCATCAATAGAGTTCTTTATCCAAGTGGTCATCAAGACAATAATTACGGACCGACCAATGACAGTGCGCGATACCGAGGAAGCGTTTTGCGAAGCAAGTGCGTAACACACCAGAACAATTACGAGGAAAGTCGCCAATCTCATGGTGAGTTAAAGTCAGCATTATGTCCAAGATACACAGCGAGACAGCCGCGAGCATAAAGTTGTACTGCGCACCGAGATCGAAATTAACGTCTCAGAATGTCGCGACAAAATTCCGGCTTTAACTCCACTGCAATATCCGGAGGTTAATGTCCACGACGAGCTAGATGACCCGCGGGAGCTTGCAGATGCGTGCGATGCAAGGGCAAAGGACAGGGGAAATTAAGCTCAGCGAAGGACGCGGTCCAAGATGACAACAAGCAATCACATGCCTCGTTTGTGGTGCTTGCACGAAATGTACTGGACGAAGCTGCTCAATTCGAAGAGCCGGGGGCTGTAGGGTAGTCTGAGCCACCCATGTCGCCTGACTGTCGCAGCGCATCAGCCGCAGACAAACAAACACTTGGAGAGTGTCAAGAGAGTGTGACACCGGAACGAGAACTACGAAATCGGGGCGCTGCCGGTGGTGTTACCGGTGGGCTTGGAATCCGAGGCCTCGATGTGGAAGGTGTTGAAGTACTAGAAGACAGCCAGATCCCCCTCAAGCTTGAAGACGCGACAGCAGAACTTGTCAGCGCTGGGGCAAGCGTCGACCGCCCACTCATACTTCTGATCCGAGCCCTTGACCCCATCTGTAAACCGGTCAGCGACACCGAGCTTTTGCATATCCTACGCATTGAGGAACAAAGTCGGAAACTCACCGGCAATGCGGCCTAGGGGAACTAGCGTATTCGGATCCTTCCCGCCGAGTAGCTGCAGATGGAGCTTCTCATCTTTCCACATGGCGGCGTTCGTCCAGGTAATGGTAATGGTGAAAGTTGAGCCGGCGGGAAGCGACGGTGTTTAAAAGAGTGTAGGTGGCGACGTGCCTGCGATGAAGAGGGCGATAAGAGCAAGAGCTGGTAAGGTATGAAGAGGCGGAGGAGCAGGATAGGATACAGGGCAGGAAGAAGAGCCTCACGATGCGAGACGGCAAGCAGAGCAGCACTCGCAGTAACCATGTCAAAATATCCCGGATCACGGCCGTCGCCCAATTCACTCTACTCGGAGCCGCTCCGGCTGTGGGGACACGAACACGTCCTGTCCCCGTTTGCGGCGTCGCCTCTCCACGCGACGGAGCTCCCCCGCAACGCCAAGGCAGGCATCTGGACCCACGACGATCGCGCCGCCGAAATCGCGCATCTCACCGGGGTCAGCTTCCCCGGCACGCGTGGCCGGCAGCGCGCCATTGCAGGCCGTTGAGCGGGCGGATGCCGGTGCTCACGCCGTCGGCATCGCTGCGTAGCTCCCAGGTCGACCGTCGAAGGTGAAGCAGTCCATCAGCTGCTGTCGTCGCCTCGAATGGCAACGCGCTTGGCGCGTTGAGCTTCATCGCGCGACCCCGCGCATTCGCTACATAAGGCCTTCGCGGCACGACATGCAAAGTATTAATGATGGGCCTGCGATCAAATAAAGGCGTTACATTGCGGCACGGCCCGCTCATGATTTCTGAAGAAGCGACGCTTCACGGTGTTCTCAATTGTTTCGGCCAGCTGCGCCGATGCGACACGTCCACAAGGAATCCTACGTATCTCGGGGCGCCAACAGTCGTGTTGAACAAGGCGATTAGAGATAGTTGTACAGCGGCAGCCCGCGTCTGCAGATGTCATCTACCCAAAAGCGCGCACATCTGCGACGTGCAGACAGCAACGCTGCCAGCATTGAAAGGGCGCTACTCTTCGCCTCCAACGGCAGCCGTCTTGGGCTCGTCCGCTGCGGCCTCCGTCTTGGGCTCCTCGGGCGGGTTAACAACATCCTTGACGGCTTCCTTGACCGTCTCCGCAGCTTCGACGGCGGCATCCTTTGCGGTAGCGAGTGCCTCCTCGACACCACCCTTTTCCTCCTCTTCGTCACCCTCCTCCTCTTCAGCGGCATTGCCGTTGGTGACCTCTTCGGTGGAAGCTTCGGTGGTCTTGCGCTTCTTCACGGGCGGTTGGACATCTACGATGGAGTGTTAGCTTCGCGTAAAGGTACGCAGAGCGCGCGACATCTTACCCTCGACGCCGTTCTTCTTCTTCTCGCCGACTTCAGCTTCCTCATCTTCCTCTTCGGCTTCCTCGTCGCCTTCGCCTGCCTCTTCGTCCTCCTCTTCGTCGTCTACCTCGTCTTCTTCATCTCCGGTGGAGATGTACCTAATTGGTGCGCCGTTAGCACGTGTTTGCCAGGCATGCATAAGACCGCGTTGCGCATTGCACAGCGGGTGCGGCCCAGTGGAGCTGTCGCCATAGCAGGTTTCGGGAAGGGGAAGGAGCCACAACGACGTCCCGGTTGATGGCGGCGCAAGCAACGGTTGAAGGGAGACTTACTCCTCCTCCTCCTCCTCGTCATCACCCTCGGGCAGGGAGAGCAGCTCCTCCTCCTCTTCCTCCTCGTCTTGCTTTCTCTTGCGGGAGGACATCTTGGTACGGTTGGGCGCAAACGTGAGGCAATTGATGAAGGTAGCAGTTGGTATGTAGGATGGGAATGGGCTGGGAGCGGCCGATGGGAAGCCGGACTTTATGTAGGATGGAGGACCGGGGAGAGAAACGGAGAGGAACAAGCTGGGTGGGAGACGGGGGAGCAGCGAGAGAGAGAGAGGCAAGGCTACAAGCTACGGCTGGCTTGGGGAGTGGAGCGAGGGAGGCGGCGGAGGCGAGGAAGAGGGTGACTGGGACGGGGACCACTGGGACTGGGCCGGGAGCAGCTGTCCAGTCCTGCCCTGCGCGCTGCTGTTGCGTACGAGCAGAGTGAGTACGAGTACGTACAAACACGGGCTAGGCTGGATCGAGGTGGGGGACGAAACTCGCGCTCTCTGCGTCAGCCTCTCAGCAAGATGTACGGAGTACTCGTTACGTGCGCCAGAGAGGAGGGCAGCACGGAGAGGCGAAGGGAGTGACTTGAGTGGCCAGACAGCGGAGGGGGCGTGGCGTGAGCGCCTCGCAAGGCGGCAAAGCAGCAAGCAAGCAGGCAAGCAAGCAATTGAGCGAGTCCCGGCACGACAGTTGTGTCGAGCAGCACCCGTTCTCGTACTGCCGTACCCGTATGGCGCAGAGCGCGGAGAGGGGGTGCGTGGCTGGGTTTCGGACGTCACCTTTTGCGGAGCTCGCAAGCTTGGTGGACTCTCTGGTGGAGAGCTGCCTCTTGGGGGTGTGCCATCGGCGGAAGCTTGGCTCCTGAGTAGGGCCGTGCGCCGGGTGTGTCCGCATCAGCCGCAGGCCCAGAGAGCAACGACTGGACGATCTCCCCAAACCGCCCCGACCAACGAGCAACCCGCAGAGGTGAGATGCGGGCGCGGCCCTGCCTCGACGCCTCGCGGCCGCCACAGACAGCAGCGGGTTTGCCTGCTCAGGCTTTTGCAATTGGGTGCTGCGATTCGCTCCAGGTCGGCGAGTGAAGGGGCGAGGGGGTGCTCGGTTGACTGTCCAGGACCCCAGGCCACCTTGTTGGCTACCCGCCACTGTGATCCGTACCAGTTACCAGTAGATGGCGTCGTCTCGTCGTTCATCCGCGTGCGGGCCAGAGCAGGCAGCAATTGCTGTGAAATTGAGCGAGTTCAAGGTGCATGGCCGCCAGCGTCGCGCAGCAAGACGCTGTTTTGAGGAGGTGGGATCCTGGCTGACCGTGCCGCTGACGGGATAAACGCCTTTGCCATCCAGCGTCCAGCCAACCATCTCTGGCCCGTCACGTGGTTGGCAGTTGGCCGGAGAAACCCCGAATTCCTCAGCAGCAACGCGAATACGAGACAAAACACACGCGAAACCTCACAGTCAATCCCCTTGATTAGCGGCGCGAACCTCCGCGCAGTGTCCAAATCGCCGAGGCAAGTGCCCAGGGGGCCTGATACTGGGCCGGCAATTGTGCTGTTTCGTGCCCGGCAGCTTGGGTCCGGTGCAAAGGGCCACGGGGCCCTCCACCCTGCACCAGCATGCACGCTTGTCCTAGGGCATTTCCCCTTCTGGACATTGGGTGGCTCGCCATTCGACCAGGCCATACCCACCGTTCGTTTCGCCCGCGGCAGCGCAACCGACGGGGCGCCTGGGGCGGATGGGGCAGGTGACGGGTCCGCATTCTACGAGAGGTCGAGCTGGGATCAGGTCGTGGCACCTCGCTCGACACTTACAAGACGTCACTCTTCGCGAAGTCGCGCTGTTGAAAAGCTGTCTTTTCCGTGGCTTCGTGTTCCCATGGTTCTTCTCTACCAGGTGACACTTACGAATTTGCCGGGACCCGAAGCTTGTCTGCTGCTCGTGTTTAACTAGTACAATCTTCACATTGTGCCACGCCGCTTCTTGGCACATCAGTGTGCGATAGCGCAACTTGCTGCCGCATGAGTGGTGCTCGGAGGTGCGTCAAATGAGGGACCTGATGAGCATGTTGAAGCCGAGTGCCTTGATGATGTTGCGAGGGGTCTCCGACATGATTCTGGCGAACTGGTGATTGGGGGCTCGAGAATCCTCAACTCTGCGCGGTAACGGGCAACAAGTGCATGAAGATGTCAGCGCTGATGAGATAGAGCCGTTGCGTGGACTCATTTACTCGACGAATACCTTCCAGCCGTGCGCGCCGAGTCGCTGATTGCCGATGTCAGCAAGTGTCAGCTTACGAATGACCAGGCCACAAGCCCTACTGTTGAGGAGCTTGCCGTTACTATAGTACCTATAGGAGGGCTATTCTACGAGGCGATAGTGCCACATGTGCGTACTGCAGCGCTGTCAGGATGATGAGGGAGCGAGATGCGTTGTTGAGGACCGTTGTTAGAGCCGTTCCATTGCGAGGCACTGCATCATGCGTTTTCAGCCCCTGATTCGTCGTCCTCGATTTCAATGATATTGATGTCGTCTCGCGGAAACAGATGACCCGTGGGCGTGACGTGACGGAATATGCATGACTACTGGACAGAGGGGTTTCGAATAAAGGGCAGCCCTTCACATCGCATCTGAATGTTTTCAGCTGCGCTACTCAGAGACCTTGTTGGAGCAGAGCCTCTTCTTCCTTGGCTGCGCGCGTGTGTCCAACGCTGTTTACTTGTGTCTGCCACGAGCGATCGGTCGCAAATTGTTTCATGCATCCCAAGCAGAAGTCTCAAGGGACTTGAACTGGTCCAAAGGCCGGTGCTCAGAGAGCTTTCGTCGGTAACCCGGTCGTTATACCAATCACCCCGCAGGGACTGGCGGTCGACCACCCCGATCGATGGCTTGGACTTCGTACCATCCAATGCTCTCTCGCATTTGTGCCCGTTGACGCTGGTCAGCTTTGAGCCACTCACCACGCGTCATCTCTTTACGGAAATCTCTTTATGCAAATCTCAAATGGCATAACGTAAAGTGACTGCTTGTTTCTTGTGCACTACTTATTATGGCGTTTATTGTGCTGTTGTCTGCCCGGAAACAATCCAGGCCGATACCAGCGTTTCGTCGTATCAGCTCCTCCAGGCAGAGCCTTCGCAATATGGTTGCAAGTCGCAGGATAGGACGGTTCGAGCCTCCTTGTCCCAATAGAGCAAACATTCATTCTCGAAACGATTGAAGACGCATAATCACACGTTGGATAGCCTTCCACTCACCATGGTACAACTTGAGGTGTTGGCACTAGTGATCATGCCTACTTCATAGGCCGCATCGGCTGAGACGTTCTCGTCGCAGCAAACTCGGCGGGAGGCAAATGACAGTTCTAAGGCCCAGGCGGGTACGGCTTAGGCATTCAACGGCTCAGCGTTGAACAACTGGCCGTCAAGGGCTAGTGAGTCTGTGATCTCGTTCATCTGTTCCTCCTAGACTTAATACTCTCTGCACTATGCGGCGACATTCTCATTCTAGGATTAATCCTAGAGGTACACTTTGATACACTACACTGCTGCAGCAAGACTAGTGCAATGGAGTCAAGGTCTTCAGTCTTCGTGAATTGGAATGTTGAACTTTGAGACGTTGAAGACTGTCCAGCGTCTTTTCAACTTGTCAAATTGAAAGGCTTTGCAGAGGTTATCATGGAAAACTATAATGATAATTGATGCTTGCTTCTCATACCATTCTCTGCGTTTTCATGCGTTCGAGCATATCTCAGGAGTTGTACACTTACCCAAAGAATCATTCAATCAAGACTCCGCACTTGATCTCAGATTTGAGTTCTAGGATCTGATATATGTAGGTCGGAGGATATCGGCAGAAAATCTCGGCAATGTCCAAGGTAGTCGTCATCCTTCCATCACGCCATTCTCGAATTAGATGTATGTAGATCAACATAGGTTCGATGCCACCTTGTTGACACCAAGTCCATTGCAATGCCTATGCGAATTGTCGGCGGCAAAGAGATGCTCTCCAAAGTTATAGACGCCAAGGAATAGCGGCTTCTTGATCGTCGATGTCAATTGTGGATACTTGGCTGCAAGAAGCCTCAAAGGCGGCTCCTGTATATGATCCAGCCTTGTAGGGGTAACGGCACTCGACAATTCAGGTCATCTACGCCTGAGGTTGAATGGCATGGCTCAGGGTACTTTGAGGCGTACCGCAGAAATGACCTTCATCATCATCAAAGTAATGAAAGGGAAGCGTTCAGTACCGATAAGAATAATATTTGCATAATGAAACCTTGTTTGGCGTGGACCAGGCGAGCAGCCTGCTGTTTTGCGAAATTGTATTAGGGCAAGCTGGTCCTCTGCTAAGGCAGCCATGCCATGTCGGAATATTGTGACGTGACACAGCAAGAAGTAACAAGAGCAGAACAAGCTTTGCAGTCGTTTCACGCCATATTACGAAAAAGACGAAAGCGGCAGACAGGAAGAAGAGTTACCCTCAAGATCAGGATGGACGAGGTATTGCCGCGACGCTAATGTGATAGACTTGGGCTTAGAATTGTCTGCCCTGGAATCGTTACGCCAGGAAAAGTTGGACAGAATCTGCTACAGGGTAGAGTTGCATATGCGGGTAAGTTGAAGTTAAACGTCCTTCAACTCGCGGGCCAGCGATATCAATTGGGCTCCACGGGAAGCTGGTGTTCAAGCTTCGAACATGATCGTGGGACAGCCGCCCACAATCCAGACAAAGTGAGATTGAGAAACAAAGACTAGCCGCCAGCTCGCGACCTCTGCTCCTCGCACGACTTCCACGCGACAGGTTTGTTTTGGCTGCAGAGTACGGAGCAGCGTCGCGTAATTGCGCAGCCAGTTTTACAACGACGAGACGCGATTAAAGTTCAGACCGGCCTGGCTCTAGTCGTTGCGAGCTGAGCTGCGAGCACTCGGTGCGGACTAGACTAGTTTAATTAAGATATGTAGGGGCGCCGGCGTGGAAGCCTGGTGTGCATTAGGCAGGTGAATGAAGGGAGAGAGGTCCAAGACCTCGCAAAATGAGATGGATGTTTGGTGAGGGAGCATGATCGACGGCTTGAGCGAGGACACCGGCGACTAGTTGTGTCCGTGTGTTGACGCTCGATGATGTGACTGGCGGCGTTGCTTTGGGCACGAACGCACGTGAGCTGCGGGAACAGGCTCGCGGGGAAGACGTTCCTCCGCTTATTACGGAGTAATCGCAGCACCGAGGACGGAGCACACGCATTACCTGAAGTCAAGGTCTGTGCTGTGCATACGCGAAGACGCTCTGTTGCGCTCCCCTGCGGCAGTGCAGCGGCATGCGCAGCGGATGAGGCCCAAAAGGCGAAAGTCAAACCGCCACCGCCGGTATCAGAGCGCATCGGGCGCATTGGGCGTTTTTGTCGCCAAGTGCGTAGTGCACGTGGTTCCGTCCATCTGCAACGCACCTGGCAGAGAAAGCGACAAATCAGGCGCTATGGCGCTCTACTATTTTCTGCCGCGATGATGCCAGAGGCGCTGTAGGGCTTGTTCCTTTTTTTCCGCGGATAAGGGTTTGGCGTGTAAGCCAAACCAAGCAAGCCGCCTCGTCGCCGTCATCTCTGATGTGCTCGGAGTCCCGCCAAACCATCCAGACATGTCGAAATTGTAATGTAGCTTGCGACGGCCGCAGGGACTGCTGTGGGCGCAACAGTCGGACAAAAACCGACGGTCCACGTCTTGAATGTCAAGTCTGGAGCAAGCTTGACTCAGACTCGTCGTCTCTCTCACGAAGCGGCCATGCAGGCTCTCCCTTTCTTTCATATTTCTGGTCTTTCCCGTCTACCCGTCCTCTGACCCATGTCTCACAAGCAAGGCCATATCTCGGCACCGAGAAAAAAAGTAAGTTTCGGGTCGCATCCTTCCGCCAGGGAGCGGGTTCATCTCGCGCAGTGTGGGGAGGTGCAGGACCCCGAATCATGTCCTCGCATCAGGGCAACAGTTGCCCACGAGAGTCAAAAGAATTTGGAATCAAAAGCAAAAAACCAAAAAACCAAAAAAAGGCTCGAACCTCTTTGGACCCGATGGCCCGGAGCATGAGCAGGCTGCAAAGAACACGGGGCAAAGGAAACAAGGAACGAACCGCCAATGACGAAATCGGCGAGGGGAGCGCCAGCGAGCTGGGACGCTGGGACGGGTCCCTGCTGGGGACTCGGCGCGGACAGCCCGCGCGTGTGAGCCCAGGGAGAGACCACGGCGGCGC
Organism: Tolypocladium endophyticum; assembly: GCA_024339985.1. Classification (NCBI taxonomy): domain Eukaryota; kingdom Fungi; phylum Ascomycota; class Sordariomycetes; order Hypocreales; family Ophiocordycipitaceae; genus Tolypocladium; species Tolypocladium endophyticum. Next base: position 10,457 of record JALHBW010000098.1, read on the forward strand.
CAAGGCACATGAGTTTTGCCCGTTGAGCCTCATCAACGTCATCCACGACGGAGTCGGAGCCGGCGTCGTGCCTTGCAAGGGCGCAGGACGGATGCGTCGGGAGGTCCGATGAGCGGCGATCGATGGCTTGGTTCCATGCCACTTAATGTGAGGCCAACTTAGGCAGGGTTCCGGCTTGCTGACTCGCAGCGCCGACTGCAGCCCGGCGTGGCCGTTGTGTTTGTTTACATCTTGGCGCCTCAGCGGTGGGCGGAAGGGAGCTGCGAATTAATGAATGACGATGCGGCGATCCACCGTGTGTGCCTGAACCGCCCGCTGGATGAATGCAACGAGATGAGGATGATGGATGGCGGTCGACGGATGCGACGGAGCTGCAAGGCATCCGTCTGCTCTGTCGTGCCCCAGAAGGAAGCATGGATGGAATTCCAACAAGCTTCCAGCGCTCAGCTCGGTAGCAACGTTCCTGCATTTTCGGCCGGTTCCTGGCACGCGGTGGGCGCTGTAGGCTGGGCCCCTAGCGCCGTGCGCCGGAGTAGCGGTACCTCCCGCGAGGCGGTGCACGGGTGCAGGCGACGGTACCGCGACAGCCGCGAGCCCTAGCGCCCTCTGTCAGGCACAAAAGAGGATGCGACCCGAGATTGGGCCATCCCAGGCTCCGCCTCCCCCAGCAAGCTCATCCGCAGCCGCGGTATGGTTCAGGACAGGATCACAGCAGCACCTCAGCCGACCCCTGCGTGCTAATGGGATAGCCTCCACCCGCTGTGGTCCGGGGAGCGGTGCCTTGCGCCCGGGACGGCGGAGCATCACCTCACCAGCAGCCCGACGCACGCCTGCTGGCCTGCAACGCCTGTCACTGGCCTGTCACCGTCGTTGCTTTTTTCCCTCCGCCCTGCTCGTCCCGCGTCACCTGCAGCTAGGACCACGACGCGGCCGGCTACTACTTGACTTTTCGCATCTGCATCATCCAGATCCCGACCAACGGCCCGTCCGCGGTGGCTGCAGCAGCTCCAGTGCCGTGACGATTGCTGTTGCTATTATTGCCATCGTTGCCTTCCATTTGCAGCCTCAGGTGGAGCGAGCATTCCTCGGCCTCGATTGCCTGCGTGCCACACCTCGGCCTCTTGTGGCCGATCCTTCCAGCGCCCGCGCACTCTCTTTTGACGACGCAACTCGCCGACGACGACTTCTTCGACGACCCCGACCTGTGAATCCACATTGCGACATCGCCACATCTGCGGCCTGCACTGCGTTGCCTACTGACCGCCTGCGCTGAACATCGCAAGCCGACTATCGGGAGCCGACCCGTACCCTGGACACAAACTTCGCAAATCATCCGAGCGCCATCCGTCGCACCTCCTCACGCCTTGGCCCAGAAGCAACATCTCGACCTCTGTCATTGTCGACTGCACCCTCTCGCAGACTTTCCGCCTTTCACTTTTGCACAGTAGCCCAGATCGAGCCTCGAACTAGTGCCGCAAAGAATCGCCTGATCGAGAGAATTACGCTCCTTCGACACATGACCTCCCTCTCTCCGCCCAGGCAGCTCGACGCAGACAGCCTCCTCTCCCCGACCGTTCACGTTTGCCGTCCAAACATTCCCCATATTGTATTTCAGATCCAGACACGGTGAGGAGGAAATGGCACATGGCTTGGCTCGTTGCTTCGCACTCTTCGTTTCAAGACCAGCTCCATCATTGATGCTGCAGTCGGTGTCGCAGCTGCGTCTCGTCATCACGCGAATCCAAGATTGAGCCACTTCTTCCCTGACCATCGGCAACGACCCGTCCGTTGCCACCGCCGGTCCGCATCCTCTCTCCAGCGAGCCCAGCCGGTTGCGTGACCGACGCTGGGCTCCGAGACGATGAACACAATGGCGGGCCCCCACCCCAACGACACAGGCCCCGTCGACTACCACCGCAGTGCGCAAAACCGCCAATACTCCGTCTATGCCTCTCGCATGAAGCCGACGGTGCCCCCGTTGGCCCTCGACGGCACCGCCGCCGACGAGCGGGAGCCCCGGCTGCCGGATCTTCCGCCTCTGCCCATCTCTCCTAGGTGGGATTCGCTCTCCCACGGAGTCCACCTGCTCAACCACAGCCCGACCTCTCCCGGGCGCCCGTTCTCCCCGCAAGATGCTCGGCCGGAGCTGTACAGCCAGCAGTCGACCGTTTCCCCCATGCGCGCTGCGTTTGGATCGGCTCAGCAGACGCGAGGTGCCTTCACGGCAGCTCCGGAACCCCCGCGAAGCGACTTTCCCTCCATGCCTCTGACATCCAAGTCGTCCAAGTCGTCTCTCGCAGAGATGCGTTCGCCAGACGGTGTTGTTGCCGTCGAGAACTTTTCGAGACCCCGGAAGCCAAGCATTCGCCAGCCCTTGGTCCAGGATCAAGGTGCTGCCTCGGAGCCCGCCAGGCCCCGGCTATTACCAAATATACTGCCCTCGGACCTCTCACTAACGTTAGATGTCGGCTCCCCGACGCCCCAGACACCGCCACCCTGGCAGCGGGCCAGACGGCCCTCCGCCGCCTCCTACCAATCTGCTTCCACCTTCCCCTCCCCTCTGACCCCGATGTCCAAGGCTGGCGACTTCCCTGAGTCGAGGCCACACCGCGCCCGAAATACACCGCCCTTGACCTCCACCGCTCGGCCCCAATTTCCCAGCGGCCGCGTTGACAGTGCCGTGTCCGCCACGACTGGGGCGGGTGGGGCGGCGGCGCCCTGGATGACCGGGGATGGGCCGCGGTCTAGTTTCAGATCCCAGCTTACTGCGTCAACCACGCCGGGCACAGCCTTCACCGAGCGCAGCAGCGTTCTTACAAAGGGGAGCTCCGTCACCTCGCTCTGCGCCAACGCCGACGAGCCAAGCTTGGAAGATGTTATGGGCATGTACGAGAAAGGCTTCGCAGACGACGAGGATGACCTTGACTTCGAGGTTGTAGACGCCCTCGGCGTCAGGAGCAGCGAAGCCAATGTCGGTCCACACACCTGGGCGGACGCGTCGACCAAGGACGAGCCAGCTGACGAGGCCAACGCTGCGTTGGCCGACGCTGAACTCACATCCCCCCTCGCATCAACGCGGTCGACCCTGGATGCCGAAATCAGGCGCTCCAGAATGATATTCACCAGCCCTGCCTTCACCTCATCCGTTCCCGCCATATCCGGCAAGGCCGACCTCGACACTGCCGACCTCGACACCGCCGAGAAGCGAGACTCGAACAAGTCGCTCGACTCGGAGCCCTCCGTGACTTCCGACCCGACCGCCACGACCGACACCCGGGGCGTCACAGCGTCCACCACACCTGCCCCGTCTGCTTCAGCGTCGCCCCTGCCCTCGCGTCCGTCAACGCCGCCGTCACCTTCACCGGCTCCTCAAATGGCCGTGGAGCCGGAGGATCCCGGTTCTCGCGACCGATATGGCTTCAAGAAGCACAGCCAGCTCATCACCAGAGAGCAGTACGACGCTTGGAATCAAAGCTACACGCCATATTTGGCTCGGAGGAGAAAGAAGTGGGTTGCCTACCTCAAGGACTGTGCCCTGATGACGGACCGACCCATACGATTCCCGCCCGCAAACGCCAAGACGAAGAGGTTTGTACGCAAAGGCATCCCGCCAGATTGGCGAGGAGCTGCGTGGTTCTACTACGCTGGCGGTCCTGCAATCTTGGCAAAGCACTCTGGGCTGTACGAAAAACTGCTGCTCAAAAAGGCAAAGGAAGTCGACGTCGAGGCCATCGAGCGCGACCTGCACCGGACGTTCCCCGATAACGTTCAGTTCAAGCCGTCTGCCGGGTTCGACACAAGCTCGGGCAGCGACAGGGCGAGCCAATCCACTTCGACATCCGGCGAGAGCAGCTCGCCCGGGCCACCTGGTGCCGAGGGCGAGCCGCCAATCATCACGTCACTGCGTCGCGTGCTGCACGCATTTTCCGTATACAACCCGCGAATCGGCTACTGCCAGAGCCTCAACTTTTTGGCCGGCCTGCTGCTGCTCTTTGTGGAGACGGAAGAGCAGTGCTTCTGGCTGCTCAACGTCATCACAATCATCTACCTGCCCGGAACACACGACATGAGCCTCGAGGGCTCCAAGGTGGACCTGGGCGTGCTGATGACGGAGCTGCGGGACACGATGCCTGCCGTCTGGGACAAGATTGGCGGGGAGCTCGAGAGCAACCCCGACGCTCGGCCCGGCACGAGCAAGTCGCTCCGCAAGGCCAGGCCCATGCTGAGACGGCGAGACTTGCCAAAGGTGTCGACGGAGCGGCTGCCGCCCATTACGCTGTGCATGACGGCATGGTTCATGAGCTGCTTCATCGGCACGCTTCCCATCGAGACGACGCTGCGGGTGTGGGACGTCTTCTTCTACGAAGGATCCAAGACGCTGTTCCGCATCGCCCTGGCGATATTCAAGAGCGGCGAGTCGGAAATCAAGGCCGTGTCCGACCCGATGGAAATGTTCGGGGTGGTGCAGTCGCTGCCCAGGCGCATGCTGGACGCAAACGGGCTGATGGAGGCGTGCTTCAAGCGGCGCAACGGCTTCGGCCATCTCAGCCAGGTCGACATCGACGAGCGTCGGCAGGATCGTCGTATAAAGGCTCAGCAGGAGCGGGCGGAGCAGCTGCAGCGCGGCAAGACGGCTACGAGCGGCAACGTTACGGAGGCGGAGACGGAGCCCAGCTCCAGAAGGGGCACGCTCTTCGGCAGGAAGCGGAGGGATGCCTCGAGGCCACGAGCTGCAGAAGCCTAGAGGGCTCTGCCTCTGAGTGTCGAGAGACGGATTCAGCCATGAGCATTCATCGATGCCGGCATTGAGGCGACGCGAGACGCCGTCCCCACTCCGGGTATTTACTTTTACCTCGACATGACACACGGCAAGGCGCTGGGGGAATCTGCAAACGTTTGGGTTGCAGGACCAGAAGCGGCCGTGCTGTCTCATGACATTGCGACTACTTTTCATTGCGTGTTGATATTCATTCATACAAGCTTGTGCCTGATGCTTGCCTGCTCGGCAGCGTCTACCAGAGGCCAAGCAGCACCACCCTTTTTTTTCCTAAACTTTTCTTACGACGAATACGGCTGCGATCACGACCCGAATTGAACAGATGGGTGGAGAGTTTTTGAAACATGTAATGTATGTTTACTTGGGGTCAGCTTCTGACACGAGCGCGGGTGTGTGCATAGACGGACGCGAAAATGAAAAAGGTTGGGTAGACGGGGGCGGATGGCCTTGGCTGGGCCAAATCAGATGGGAGTAATTGGCAGAGGGCCAGCATGTACGTATGCACTCCATACACAAATCATGACACTCATGGGCATAAGTGGTGTCTGAGAGTTTGCGTGACTGGTGTAAAGTATCTCTTTAAGAGTATCGATGCAGTGATTCGACGTCTGGTCTACAAAGCAACGGTCGCAGCCACCCTGTCCGAGGCAGGACATGGCTCGTGTAGTCCTCGGCCTGTGGCATGGACTGCGCATGCATCATGCCACGCCTCCCGTTTCACTCCGATGCGAGTCCTCGACAGCTTGACGCTGCCATGCATGACAGGTATTTATATATCCTGCCCCAATTTTTCCCCTTCCTCTTCACAACCCGCAGTCGCCTCGCCGTACAGCCGCGGCCGTCCGGTGTCATGTCACGAGGCCGGAAAGGTAGGCTCCTCGAGGGCGTAGCGCTGGACGTAGACCTTGACGTTCTTCTCCCAGGCCTGGCGGTCGTTGCGGAACTCGTCTGCGATGCGGTCCTCGAGCGGGTCGTCGGGCTGGGGCTCGACGACGAGGTTGCGCAGGGCCTCGAGGACGGCGACGATCTTGGTCGAGGGCTTCCACTGGTCGGGCTTGAGGGCGGCGAGGCAGATGTTGCCGAGCGAGTCGTTGGTCACGTTGGGGTGGTAGATGCGCGTCAGGAAGCGCAGCGCGGGCGGCTTGAACGGGTAGTCGGGGGGCAGGGTGAGCAGCAGCGCGAAGCGGCCCGGGTGGTAGGGCGTCGCGGGCGGCGCGGCCAGCGTGACGTGCCACGTGTGGATCGACTGCGACTCGGGCAGCGAGATGGTGAAGCCCGCGGGCGGCGACTGCGAGGCCTCGGCGAACTCCTGGGGTGGGCGTCTCGGTCAGCGGCGCTGCTGGTTAGGTTGAGAGCGGGAAGACGGACCTTTGTGATGCGCTTGGAGGACATCTTGGGGGTGCTGGTGGGAGTGGTGATGGTGATGCCGCGATGGTTGGTGTTGCGAAGCCGTGCGGTTCGAGGAGCCGACGTATAGTGAACTGCGAGCAGTCGTACCTCGTCGTGTCGCTCTCTCCGCACCCGGCTTTTGCAGAGAAGGGGGGAAAGCAGAGCTCCGACGGGCAAGCAGAGGAGAGCTTGCAGATGGGAAACGTGTGACGCACAAGGCAGCGATGACGATGGTGGGGCGCGTTGGCTGAGGCGGGGCAGCGGTGGGCTCAGGCGCGCTGCTGCCTCCTGTGGACGCAGGGACGGTTGTGAGCCAGGCATGTCTGCAGCGCGCGACGACCTCGAACTAACAAACCCACAAACAAAATAAAGTCACAGACTTAGCCGATGCGACCGAGTATGTTCGACACCTCGAAACGAACAGCACGAGCTCGTTGCAGCAGAATCATGACCTGCGGGCACGGATACTCGGCCTTCAAATCATTGGATACACCATGTGAATGACCCCCGAGAAGCGCTGCTCCCAATCCAGTCAAGGCAACTCCATGGGGTATGGGTTGGGTGATTGACGAAATGGCCGACTTCAGCTTGAGTGCGTCGACTAGATTGCTGAAGTCGGAAGTGTTTTGGGCGTGCCCCAAGATAGATTGGGGACCCCTCCGACGCTGCTTCTCCCCAAGTGATAGACGCGAGTTGAAGCAGTCCTCGCAGCGTGACTGCATCCCGCCGAATCCGATCCTTGAGACACTGAACTTTGTCCATTGAGAGCCGTCGACTAGTTGAAGTGAGCCTGGCAAGGCCGAATGCTTCCTCGCAATCGGCGGCCATTGCCGCAGTGTTGAAGGCATCACAATCATGCTGCCAAAGCTACCGAGCACAACGGTGAAATGGCTTCAGGCACACCCAGCATCTCCCTGCGACGTCTCAGATGCCCTCCAGCCCAACCCAGGCTACAGCCTCGCTGACACAGTTACATGACACCGCCCATGTTCCATAGCTTTGCTTGCAGCGTCTGGACGAGCTGAGCGTGGGGTCGTGATGATGTCCCGCGTCCTGCGCTTCCGCTGGCTCTCGCGTCGGTCAAGGAAGAGAGGCTCGATGGAGCTTCATGATCTTTTGTGAAGCGGCGCAAACGGCTGGAAACTATCCAGCGCCCGCGACGCAGGGGTCTCAACCGATCGCTTCCGCGTCCAACCCAGAAAGCAACGAGGCCTGTGTCCCCGCGTAACCATCACCCTGCAGCCGCACTGCCTGCCGCCACGAGGCGAACCAGGGTTCAGCCGCACCTTGGCCTGGTCAAGACGCCCATGATAAAATCTTGGCAGCCCCTATTCTTCCTCATCTTCGTCGTCCTCCTTTCCGCCGCGCTTCAACGGCTAGTCCTACAGAGCCCAACACCCCTAATGTTCGCTGGCCGTGGCGGACATCGCGGTGATGGCCGTTGGTGGCAACCGGCTTACACCGTCCGTAAGCGCCGGTGGGAGCCCTGTGGGTCGATTGTGGTGCTTTTACTAACAGTAGATGTCGAGATATGCCTCATAAGCCGGGTTCTACGAGTTGAAATCGAACATTATTCATGCGCAATACCTGCAGTTCGCTCCTTGTTCTTTGGACGTTGGCCGCCTGGCTGCAAGCCCAAGCAATACCCCGAAATGCCACGGCAAGGCTGTGCAGTACCCGGAATCCCGCTGTCAAATACGGAGTAGTCGACGCACAGACGCAAACCCGTGCCATCGACGGCGCTCGTCGGCTGCCGCCGGAGCGCAATTTTCTGGTTTTAGCGGTGGCCCGTTCGAGACTTGCAGTCGTCGCCACAAGCCGTGGCTGCGGCTGTTACCCCACAAAGTGTCGCCTCCCGCCTGTCTTCCCACTGACCAGCACCCTCTCCAAGAAAATCTTCAACAGCCACAAGGCCCGAGCGCGACGCTACCCGCAAAACTAGACGCTGTGCCTCCAATACCCGCGAGACTAGGCGCTGTGCCTCTTAATACTGGACATGTTCAGAAGACGGACATGCAACAACGGATGCTCCTACTCGTAGAGCTCTACAAGGGGTCTGGCACCCCTGACGTCTCAGAGCCCAATAGAGTGCATCCAGAACCTACAAGCCACTCGGGACACGGACTGCAAATATCCAACTGGGTGGTAGAGACGTCCAGTGCTCTGCATAACTGCCCTGATCAGCAAGGATTGTCAACAAATAGCTGGAGATCGTACAGCTAGCTGTTCAGTAAACCCTTTCCCCCACGGAGTGGCTTGCATCACCCCACAGCCCCTGGCGGACCCTTGCCAGTCCTGTCTGCTTAGTCGAGGGCCGGTCGTTGAAATGCTCCCAATCAGACGGATTGAAATATGCTAGTGTCAAGTGTGAAACGCGTCGAGGATCCAACTTCGCTCAAAACAGCTCTTGTTGCTGGTGGTGGACTCGACATGTACTGGGGACCGTGAATGTCCGGCCATGGCAACGGGTATAATGCTTTGCGCTGGACCTGTCTTGTTCCGTATCGGAACACGATTCACTGCGGGAGCGAGAAAGCGTCTTTCACTGCAAGGAACCCTGAGATGGGCATTTCATCAGTCACCTTGAGGTGTCCCTGCGGTGGGTTCGTTCCCCGTCCGGAAGGCTGTTCATAGTGCTGTGGCTCAAAGCCACCCGGAGGATCAAACCCGCGTGGTCGCAAGCCGCCTCAGCAACACGCGAGTCAGACCCCTGACCTGCTTCGCACTTCCAACTTGATTATAAGCAGACACACACGGCGGCCGTCAGCGATTTCTCGTCTTCATCGGCTCCGGTACGGCTCCGGCTCATGCCCACTCATCGCTTTCCCAACCGAGCACCACCACGGCTCAGGGACCGTAGAAGTGTAAGTCTTCATTCTCTTCCGTGATCTTCGCCTCTCGCGACCTCTCATCATGAATGCTGACGTCAAATGCTGCTCTAGGTGTAACGCGGTATCCCTTTCAGCAGCGGGCGGTGCAACCACACCGTCGGCATGGCATCCCCGGATGGCACCAATACGGAGGCTATAGGCCCGATCTTCACCCCGGTCGTCATCCTCATTGCACTTTCTCTGTATAATGTCATCGAGCTCAACGTCATCATCTTCTCGACCTTCAAACGCCGCAAAGGCCTTTACTTCTGGAGCTTTCTCGCGGCCACCAACGGGATCGCACCCCACTCGATCGGGTTCCTGCTCAAGCAGCTCCTGTCGCCCAACTACTTTGTCCTCTTCATCTCCCTCGTCGCCGTGGGATGGGTTCTTATGGTGACGGGCCAGTCACTGGTCCTCTACTCGCGCCTTCACCTCATCTTGCGGAGCAATTTCTACCTGAAACTAGTTCTGGGCATGATTGTCACCAACGCTATCATCCTGCACGTCCCGACGATCATTCTCATGTACGGCGCCAACAGTCCCCAGTCACAAATCTTCGAATTCCCGTACAGCGTCTATGAGAAGATCCAGGTCACCATCTTTTCGTTCCAGGAGATTTTCATATCTTTGCTTTACCTTAAGGCCTGCTCGTCCTTTTTCGAAGTCCAGGGTGCTCTGCACGGGACCTCGGTCCGACAAGTCCGCAACCATCTCTGGCTGGTCAACGTGGTTGCCATCCTCCTGGACATTCCCATCCTCGTCCTCGAATATGCGAACCTATACACCTACCAGACAGCATACAAGGCCCTTGTCTACAGCATAAAGCTCAAGTTGGAATTTAGAATCCTCAACCAGCTGATCGACGTAACAAGACGTGGGGACCACAGCTCGGCTTCACGCAGGGGCCACTCAACCAAGGACGGGCCAGCCATACACTTGGAAACGTTCAAAGGGGTCGATGATCGAAATCCCGGCACAACGTCTCAAGCGTACGCCTACGGCAGTGAAGACGGTCGAAACATGGGGAAAGCGCGTCAAGAGAACGGGGTCCTGATGACCACGGAGATCGTGGTGCAGAGGCAGAACAGGACGGAGGATGACAGCGATAGCGCAGAACGCAACTCAATCACAGGTGGACAGCCCCATCACGGAACGAGGAGGGGAGCTGACGCGTCGTCGAAGGCGTCTTCCGAAATCAGTCTCACAACGAAGGAATATTTAAGATGAAACCGATAGGAGATGAGGACTAAATAGTAATATTTCGCTCTAAGGCAATGTAACAATTAATAATGATTGCATAAATGGCTCTAATAAACGAGGCTGATTCAATATGCGCATCTGTCCGCGGCGCTGCTGGGGAGTGTTGTCCGCAGATGCCTCGTCTCGACTCGCCACAGGGCGCAACCAGCGTCATGGGAGCACCCATCACCGCCTGCCAAAGAACAACTACCACGCCTTGAATCTCCAGCAAATGCAACGTTCTGCCCGCACGTTACTTCGTCCGGAGCGAACACACCCGCCGGCCGCAGCAAGCCCGCGTTTGACCCGTCCCTCTTGGCTCTGTGGAACTTGCAGATTTGGCTCCGGCGGCGTCGTGCGAGCAGACTGAGCAAGGCATGGACGCCTGGGGCGAGCCGCCCCAAAAGGTCGCGCGACCATCACGCGACTGAGGACGATATATCCAGCAACCAACATCGGCATTTTAGATACCAGGAAACAGTATTTTGTTGAGGCGAAATGACATGCCCGGGACCTCTTGGTGGATGGATCATGATCGCAAAGGCAAGAGAGACGCTGTTAGTTGGCGTCATACGGAAGAGGGCGGAAACTTAATAGAAGAAAAGCTCGCGGGTGGAGGAAATTGGTAGGACAGTCTGGAAGGCGTTAACGAGCTAGGGACATAAAAGGTAGAGTCTGATCCTTATGATCAGATGGTCCATCAGGCCTTACACACTTATCATGAGCTTTTCATAGTTTTACAATAGTGGTACGTTTTGCCCCTTGATGATTTTATATTGTTATTCTTTCTCTTACTACCCCTCTGGGCTTACGCCTCTCTTCTATATTCCTCGTTGTCTAAGTCCGCATTCCCTCTTCATCGTTATCAGGTCCTCCCGTACTGTCTGCGTTAACGGTCGGTGCCCTGTGCCTTTGGTGTGTTTGTTCGTCCTCGATAAAGCACGAGCGCGACATCTCGCGTTAGATAGAGCCGTGCTACGTAATTTGTTGAGGGTGAGAGACCACACAGAAACCCGAGAGCAACGACTTGGTTCGAAGAAGGATTCTTGGTGCCCAAAGACGCATGAATAAGAATAAGACTTATACACAAAGAGAGAGGTTTCGAGCCTGCGGCAAGGCATCAACAAGATCACAATATCACATAATAAAGGCACAAGCGTTAGCTCTGCTAACGCTACGAAAATGGGAGGGCAACAAATCCCTCAATTGAACTATGAAGAGCTTCTGAAAAATGTAAAGCGCATGACGGAGCATCTGATTATAGAGGCCCGAGTGCCGCTTTTATGTCCCTACTCCCTTAATCCTTCCTTAGGCCTGACTTAGCTCATAGCTCTGTAATAGCCGCACGATAGCCTTACGATTATTCCTAGCGGCCCACGATAGCGGCGTCTCACTATATTGGTCTCTCGCCTTAAAATCGGCCCCCTTCTTAAGTAATAGCCGCACGATAGCCTCGTGCCCGTTCATAGCAGCCCAGTATAGCGGCGTTGAGCTATAATCGTCTCTCGCCTCGAGGTCAGCCCCCTTCTCGAGTAATAGCCGCACGA
>JALHBW010000099.1:0-116830 GCA_024339985.1 Tolypocladium endophyticum
TTCTCGTTCACTTATCACGTGCATGTATTGGCATGAGTCACATTTTTTTTTTTTTGAAAATATTAACCTTGATGGTTTCTTTCTACATGTACTATGGCTACATTCTTCGTTCTGGTGCTTTCAAAGGACCTTCAATGAAGAATGAGCAACGTATGTGTATATTTGCCCTGTCCTCACTAGTCCAGTGACTCCAGTATAGCCCACCCTGCACACGCCTCACACCACATCCACACCCTTCATTGAAAACCAACATGTGACTTAGAACACAACATTTATCCAACGAGCCTGGGGGGGTGGGGCTCTCAATTGACAGTAGTAGTGCTTGTAGCTGTGCTAGTTAAAGCAGACGAGCTTGTAGTCGGCGTGGCCGACGTGGTTGAGGCCGTCGAAGAAGATGAGGGCAGGAGAGGCGACCAAAGCGACAGACACTGCAGCGTATGATGTAGGGGGGAGCCATTTGCCGGTGCAACATCTTTATTGTAACCGTATACAGTACCAACAATGTAGGTTCTATTCAGTGCAGCCTCCTGCGCGGCAGGGTCCTGCGGATGATGGTAACCCGTGCCAATGCGCCAGCTGTACTGCGACTGATCGGGCTTGACAAGAGCCTTCCATTGTCTTTCGTCTGCGAGAACAGAGCTATCGAAGCCTAGATTCGCGCTTGTCAGCGTGGAAAAATGGGTTCACGTTGTCTGGCTTCTCTCACCACTGATGTCTTGTCGGATGAGACCGATCGTGTCCCGGCAGCTCTGGGGGACATAATCCATGGTGTATCCAGAGCACATGAAGTTGTTGGCGGCCTCCTGGCCCCAATTCATAGTCATGGCGTCTTTCAAGTCGGCTTTGCACTTTGGCGGCAAAAACTCGCATGCTTTGCCCGCACTAACGGCTTCGCGCGCAGCTTGCGCGGTGCTGATGAAGACGTGTCTGCAGACATACCAAGATTTGTCCATGGTTTTAGGGCTGGAAATGTCTTGCAGACTCTGTGGGATCGAATACGTCAATGAAGTGAGCACCGTCGTGGCGTTCTGCGCCAAGGTCTCCGGGATCGGAACATCCAGAGCAACCGTGAGTTGGGTCTGGAAGCCGTCAAGACTGGATCCAGGGTACGGTTTGGTCCAATCTACCCCCGTGTTGGCGGCCACGCTGGTAGCCAACGGAGTCTGGAAGGCTTTGGTGATGTTGGCGTAGGGAACATCAATGAGGTTGCTGGACTTGACAAAATCCGTGATGAAATCCAAGTACACCGAGCTCATCAGTGTCAACGCCATTATGTCAAACCTATTGGCACTAAGTCGGGAGACGGATGCAGGAAGAGCAGATGTCGGGATATGGACACAGTTGAATGTACTGTTGGACAGATGGAAGTCGTCGATGCGCACGGCGAGCGACGATCGGCGGCAGCCTGCAATGGCTTGGCAAAAAAGAACATATGAGTGAAAATCCCACCTTCAAGCATCCCAACCATCCGGGGGGTGTACATATTCGCTTTGGTATAACAACATCTGAGGGCACAGCTGACGTCCTGATTTGAGCATCATGACCCCCACGTTCTACGTCGGAAATTAGATCACATGTGAGGGACCGGACAGTTCGATTAAGACTGAGCTCCGAGAGCAAGGGTACAGTTCCTCTAGCTTCCTCATTCGTGGCTCGCCGATTGCCTGTTTTGGCAAATCGCCGCCAACAATCTTGCCGCATTAGGACAACAATCCTAATCGGAGAGCTTTGACTCCACAACAGAATTCAGGACAGAAACAGCAAATGCTGCAGCTGCTTGAGGCCCCCGACTCATTCAGAACGCCATGTGTCACACCGGAAGCTTAGGAGATGACCCGTGCAGGTGAGCAAATGATTTTTGAATCCCTTGAGCAAGCTATCACAGAGAATCATCAAGAAGCCAAGTACGAGTGCAAGAAGAGGTGGTGTCACGTCCCATGGCTCCCAAAAAATGTAAGCAAGGCGGAACACGAGAGAACGAGGGGAAGCTTTGTTACGATTGCGCTGGCTAGCTAGCTACAGGTGGTGACAAACCAAGTTAGACGAGCCCCAAGCTTCTCTCCCCCCTTACACTTTCCAACTGCGCTCCATGTCGACACGAAAGTAGGATCATGTGGACTTGCAACTTGCTGTCATCGCGGAAGCAGTGGTGGACGAATGCAGCTGGGAGCCTTACTGAACTCATTCCACATTTCGGCTACCTCGACGTGCGTTCTCCCCGTCGTCCCTATCTTGTTATACTTGTCAAGCTTGGGCTGCCCCCAGTTGCCCTTGGGGCCAAAGTTGGAGAAGAAGTCCTTGTACTCTTTTTTTGTTGCTCCCGGATGGTTCGCTACCAACTTGTCCTGGTCGACCGTTTCGTACATCTCATTAGAGTAGTAGTCGTGTTCTGGCGGGCCGCGTGGGATCTGCTCGTCACGGAGCTCCATGCCCCAGTTCTTTACCTTGGTGTCCTTTCCGTTTACTTTATCAGTAATCTCCTTGGGCGCCTTGAGCCCTACAAAGATCCTCTCCGAGATCTCTCGCTTGCGGATCGTCTTGATGGCGTCGATGGCGAGCGTCACTCGCGCGCGGTGGTCTCTGTGTGCTTCGGCGAACGCATCATCTTTCATCCACTCCTGGAATTCTTCGTGAAGCTTCACAAGAATCAGCGAGTATCCCGACTTCTCACCGCCCTTTTTTTTCTCGGCCGCCCTTTCCCTTTTCGCAAACGGATCGTTGAAGGTCTCGGGGCTCAAATTGAGATTGAACTTCTGCTTGTTGAGTTCTCGGGCCACCGTCACGACATCGCGGCCTGGGCCCGGTGGCTCCACGGTGCAAAGTCCTTCCTTCTTGCCTGCTGTGCGCCGCCCGACCTTGTTCATAAAAGCCTGGTGCGTAAACTTCTGCTTGTTTGCATCCAACCCATTCGTGTGAGGGAAGAACCATTTCTTATCCTTGGGGCAAGCTTTCCCCAATCTACCGTACTTGTCCCACCAAGTCTCGTATACTGTCCAGAGCCACTCAAGTTGCACAGAATGGCTTAGCTTTCCCTCCAAGTCACCTGTATCTTGGCCATTGACTTGGTTCAAGAGGCCCAAAACCAACAAGAGCCAGCCCAACCACAGCCGCGGACGCAGAAGCATGGTTGAATACTGGCTGTGTTGCTTAGTCTCGTTAAATAAAAAAACAGAGAGAATCAAGTTCAAAGATTACTGGCATAAACAAACTTGTAACTTCGTGATAGATACAACAGCGAAGATGGAAAAGTCGTAAGCAGCTAAAAAAAAAAAAGCAATAGATTCTTGATGCATGTATTGTGAAGTCCAAGTCTTTCCAAGGCTCATGGCAAGCGTCAGGTGGCACTTGGCTGTTTTGGGCGCATTTTCCTTTTTAGGCGAATAATGTGATTGGAAAATAGTGCAAGACGCCATTCGGTGTACTATTTCGAGGATGACAAAGGTATTCGGCCTGGTACGCATGGCTCGTAGCTCTCAAGCCTGACACACCCTGGACGCGCTTACACCTCCTCTTTCCCACTAATATTGCGTTATCTCTCTTTTTCAATACCCCAGTCGTAATGGTGGAGCAATGCTAGTCTTGATATGTCCTCGTCTTCTCCCACCGGTGGGCAATTTCGAACAACCAAAACTGGCCGGCTCCATCTACTCGAAATCCCTTTTTCTTGAGCAAATTTTCTCTCCTCAGCTTCGGTTTCCATCTACTTCTCATTATTTCATCAAAGTAGTCTTATCCAGAGTTCAAGAGTAGCCACCAACGTTCACCCGCAACATGCGTTGGACCAAGTTGGTGGCGTGGTCCGGGCTCGCCGTGCCCTGCTCAGCTCTCGCAGACGGGTACTTTGCACAGTATTTTCAGGATTGCCCGACCTCTTGTCAAGAGGCAGGCTCCAACTCGGGAAACTGGACACAGATTCACTCCCTCAAAGACTTTGAGCGCTGCCAGGAGCCCATGCTCTTTGGCCTCAACCTACACAATGCTGTCGACGATGCCAACACCGTCTTGACAATTCGAGCTTGTGCTGTCGCTGCACCCGGCAACTCCAGCTCTACCAGTACTACCAAATCAGAGAACGAAAGATCTGTCGGCGATGCTCTGACTGTTTCGGAAGGCTGCGGCGCCAAAAAGATTTCACGACACGTAGTGCCCACAATGGGCGGCGCCTTTCGCTCTATTGCAAACAAACAGACGGTCCTAGCGGAGGCTGGACACATTGCTGATGCAGTCCAACATCTCATTTCTCATGTGGAAAGTTCGGAATCTTGTGGATCTACCATCATGTTTTCCAAGACCCAATCGGCCGTGGTCGGCGTATATGCTGGTTCCCAGGTTGCCAAAAGCTCCGTCTCGACCCTCCTATCCAAGTTCGCGGCTATGCCATCCAAGGGCTCTTTGCAAGTTTGTGGTGCCAATGTCACGGCTGCCTTGGGCTTTGGAGTCTTGGCAACCGGCGCCAATGATCTGGCTTCTGTCCAGTCTGCCCTGCGCACCTGGTCTCTCGGCACATGCCAGACCGGAAACTCACCCTCGGCTGGCATGGACATGGAAGTCTTGGTGGGCACGCTCGACAAAAGTGCATCAGCCTTCATGGCATCCAACAGCTCCACATTCAAGGTCTCGCCAAGAAGCATGAACCGACGCGACTTCTGTCGTACTTGGCAAGTCCATCTTGGTGACAGTTGCGCGTCCCTTGCCAGCAAATGTGGCATCTCAGGCAACGACTTCATGACGTATAATCCCAAGGACAACTTGTGCTCCACCCTTCAGGATAAGCAGTTCGTCTGTTGTTCGGCAGGAGATCTGCCAGATCCCCGTCCTCAGCCTGGTGCCGACGGCACGTGCAGCGTCTATGATGTCCAGGACGGTGACGGATGCTGGGCCATTGCCGATGCGCATTACCTCAAGACGAAGGACATTGAGCATTTCAACAAGAACACGTGGGGATGGATGGGATGTGACCGCCTGCAGCGGCCCCAACGAATTTGTCTCAGCAAAGGCGACCCGCCCATGCCGCCTGTGATTCCCGGTGCTGTGTGCGGACCGCAGGCCGATGTCAATCCAAGAACCCAGAAGCCTCCCAAAGACACGCCACTTGAGAGCTTGAATTCCTGCCCGTTGAACGCTTGCTGCGATATATGGGGGTTTTGTGGCACCACTGCCGAGTGAGTAGTACTTGAGAAATCGAAATGCGAGACAGCTTGAGGGGATGCTAATCTTACAGATTCTGTACAAAGGCGCCTGCCGACACGGGGGCTCCTGGCACAACTCAGCCCGGTAAAGCCTCGTGTATCTCTAACTGCGAGATGAACATTGTGAGAAACTCTACGGGACCGGCTGAGTTCATGAAAGTGGGCTACTACGAGGCCTTCAACTACCACCGCTCCTGCCTCACCATGGCGCCTTCAAGCATTGACACGAGCAAGTATTCGCACATCCATTTCGCCTTTGCGACGGTGACGCCGTCGTTTGAAGTCAACATCTCAGACGTGCAGTATCAGTTTGACGAGTTCACGAAACTAAAGGGGGTAAAGAAAATTTTGTCATTTGGCGGGTGGGCATTCTCGACAGAGCCCGCTACTTTTCAATTGTTCCGCGATGCTACCAATAGACAAAATCGCTTCACCTTTATTGGGAACCTTGTTAAGTTCCTAGCCGATGTACGTAACGAGTTACTTTGAATGCCGTGGACCATGCTGATACTGCTTCATCAGAACGAGATTGACGGACTCGATTTTGACTGGGAGTACCCTGGAGCGCCAGACATCCCCGATATTCCCCCCGGTAGCATAGACGAAGGCAAGAACTATTTGATCTTTTTGGAAGTGTTGCGTAGGAGCTTGCCCAGAGATAAGAGTATTTCTATTGCCTTGCCTGCGTCGTTTTGGTACTTGAAGCAATATCCCGTCGCCGAGATGGCCAGTGTCGTGGACTACTTTATTTACATGACATATGACCTCCATGGCCAATGGGGTAAGTCTTGCTCACTTGTCGTGTCTCCAAGAAAATTGCTAACGCTTGTGCCTGGCAGATGTCAAAAACAAATGGGCCATCCCGGGTTGCGACGGCGGCAACTGCCTGAGGTCACACGTCAACAAAACAGAGACGTACAATGCCCTTACCATGATCACCAAGGCCGGCGTGAACTCCAACAAAATAGTCGTCGGGATTTCTAGCTACGGAAGAAGCTTCAACATGGCTGATCCTAACTGCAGTGGCCCCCTATGTACCTTCACCGGCACGAGGCTCTTTTCCCATGCTTTCGAGGGACGCTGCACAAACACTCGGGGGTATATTGCCAATGCAGAACTTAATGAAATCATCGCGCAGAAAGATGACTATCTTACCATGAATTCATACTATGACGCGGGATCAGACTCCAACATCCTTATTTACGGAAATGGACAAGCTACCGACTGGGTAGCGTACATGGATGGGGACGTCAAAACAGCGCGAAGCGACTGGTACAAGAGCCTCAACTTTGCCGGAACCACAGACTGGGCTATTGACTTGCAGAGCTTTGACTTCGAGGATGGTGGCGATGATGGCTCTTTTGATGACGTGGATTGGGGCATCGACTTGAGCTCTGACTGGACGTGGCGCATGGAGTGCGATCCGGACAATAATCCTGGCACTCTTCAAGGCATCAGCGACGGAGTCGACCAGATTCCTCTCGTGTGTCGGCAGAGGTACACCCTGAGCGTTCTCCAAGATATCTTGGATTCGACTCTCACTCAATTCGATGACATCACTCGTGGCGACTACGACGAACAGTTCACCCACTACGTCTCATGGCTTAAAGATAACATCTCGAGCCGATTGGCCGACTACATGAGGTTTGACGGCGGACCCGGCAACAAATTCTTCCATTGCCAATGGTCGACGAACCATGATAAGGACTCGGAACCTTGCGGAGGCATGCGTCGCTTCTGGGAGCTCTATGATGGCTGGGAGGTCCATTATGAACTGACAGACGAAAATGGGTTTTATGATGCGGTCGAGAAGGATTTGGGCATTGAGCGCGACTGGATTTCATTTGGCCACACGCACGATGAGGGATGTGACAGTTCCTTTATCAACCCAGACCGCCCGAGAAACGGAGCCGGCGTGAGCATTTGTAAAAAGGTCAACAAAGACAAGTACGGATTTCCGCGAAAGACGGATAATGACAGCAAGATCAAAGTGCCGGACCCCAAGGCCATCATCAATGCCTCCATGGACAACATCACCATCCTTGGGAACACCATGCTCAGCAACTACGGTCTCATGTCCCTCGGCCAGTATATACAGGCTGATAGCCGCAACGATGACACGGATCCCGTCCTCGCGGCATCGCTACCGGTGTTGCAGCTCGAGTCTACCATTGACTACATCAAGGAGATTAAGAAAATTGGTCAACAGGCCATTGAAGCAGAACGCAAAGCCCTCATTTTCAAGATTATCGGTATTATCTTACTCGTGATCCCCTTTGTGGGTGAGGCGATTGGCGCTATCGGCGAGGTCGGCGTTCAAATCGCTCGTATCGCTATTCTTCTTGCTGATATTGGCAACGCGGCCGTTACGATTGCTGAAATCGTCGACGACCCTTCATCAGCTCCCTTTGCAATCATGGGTCTACTAGCTGGCGCTGGTGGTGGCGCTGGCAAGCTCTCGAAGAGAGGCGGCATTGAGCGGGCAGCTGACATACGAAAGGCGTTCGGCGCCGAAAAGCTGTCTAAGTTCTCGCAGTCCTTTAGAGACAAGGACGCTCTGATACAAAAAGTAGTTCAATCATGTAAAAAGTAGAGAGGTTAAATAGTAGAAGAAGAATATCGTGATGTGTATTACGCTAGGTAGCTACATATAGAGCTCTAGAGCTATTACCGGAATTTAAATATAAGGAAATCTCTCGGGGGAAGAAAACCTATAACCGTGGTAATATCGAGCTAACTATAGCCCAGTTTCGGTAATAGCTCGTAAGGGGTCTACTGACTTCAGCTAGTTAATAATAGAGATACCCCCCCGGTCAAGGAAAGCGTTAAGATGGTCTTTTTAGAGGGGGACCGGGGGAAGGCTGTAGGGAAAAGGCAAAAGGGGCTTCGCGGCTATGAGACAGGCCGGGTCCGAGTCGTATAGAGCAGAGCCTCCATGCTGTGCGAATGGCTCTGAACTGACCATGGTAGATGTCGCCAATTTAGCATTTAGAACGCAAAGATGATACTTGCTGTGCATGGGGTTGATGATAAACCTGATGCACTTTCCGCGTTATGAACCGCTAATGCCAGCCGCCGCAAAGACTCTATGGCTTGCGAGGCATAGTGCGTACGCGAGTATGCGTACGCGCGCTCTCGCGCACGCAGCTTCGCCTACAATGGTCCCCGCGGGGGCGAACGAGCATGCGCCACTATGTGTGTACGACCAGCTGCCCAGGGCCATCTCCGCTTCAACTGATCGTCCCATGCCTTCGCTGGCTCACAGGCTAAAAACGCTTGCGACGTTCTGCGGGAGAATACTCGACTGCGCAGTAGTGAGTGAGCCAGCAAGTTCACAAGCCCAGCGCTGCTTAATCTGTGCTGCTGAAGCACACTATTGCAGACGCGGATTGGCCTCGGCGCCTGAGCGTGCAAGCAAGCCTGCTCGCGCCATTAACTTCGCAAGCCTAAGCATCGAAGCAGGAATGCGCTCAGCCTCTATCTACTGAGCCTGAAATAGGCTTGCGACCCCAAAGAAGATGGAGTTCATATTTAGCATCTAGAAATCAAACCCAGACGAGGTGTCGTGATGTGTGTGCAGTCGCGAGCTCGCTGGGTGGAACCAGGGCGCTGCCGGGGGGCGTCGTCGCCGATCCCCGCCGGCGCCAGGCACTGCTATCACGACGCATGGCTGTGGCAAAACCCGTGATGAAATCCAAGTCCACCGAGCTCATCGCGGCAGGTCAAGATACCCCGCGACCGGCGTAACTTTTGCCGAATCACTTACTGTTACATGGCTTGCAAACTCATGATCGCTCATGGTCGCGCGAATTTGTGCATGCGATTTCATTGCCGGCGACCCATATTTCAATGCGCCACTCCGCCGCTGCCCCGCGCCCCCCACCGGGTAGCGAGGCCCGAGTGACAGGCATCAAGTCGTCCCGCGCCCCCGCCATCGATGCTCCGATTGCGTTGTCGTGATGGCTGTGCTTGAGACGGCGGTCCGACGACGTTGCCACTGACGCTAACCGCAACGGATCCACGCCCGCATCGGCCACAGCCGGGCGCGTCGCGTCCCGGCCGGATGCCAGCCCGGACGGGCTCCTGCGTGGTTCGAAAAGGGCCGAGAGAGGCATTCACTTGGTCCTACAAGTATGGATGCGTCACGCCAGGGCGCTAGATGGCGCGGCTTTCTAGACTTGGCAGGCGGACGATTACGTTGACAGCCGTCTCGATGTGACCCGCCCCCACGTCTGGGGCGAGTCCTTGGAACCGACGTGCAGAAGGATTGGGGTTGCTCGGGAATGTCTTCAAGGGGTTAGGTGGCGTGGAGACGATCTGCGCGGACGAGCCGGCCACAGCCCTGCCGGCCACAGCCCTGCCAGCCCCTGCTAGCGCGTCCCGACGGTTCGGCTCGCCCCGCGTCAGCTCGACGTTGCACTTGCCCGAAACTGGCCCGCCCTCATTGGCCGCCGTCATCACCTCACCCTCTGCTTTCCAACTCTCGGACCGGGTCCGCCGTTGCTACGATGCAAAGGCCGCCTCGGCCTCCCACCTTGCCTCCTCCTTGCCGTCGGCCGGCTCGTTGTTTGGCTTATCGTCGCCCAATGCCGTCTCGCGCACACGTTCGCACGCCGCCTCGTCCGCCCGCACCCTTCCCGCTCCTACTTACGGGCTTCCGGCGCGCCACTCCCCACCGTTGCTTGAATTGAGCCTCCTCTTCAATGGGACGTTCCTTCAGGAGCCCAATTGGCAGAGACGGACCTTTGAGGGTGGCTGACAGGAGCCGAATCCCTGGGGTCGTCCCCGACGACGCGCACGCCCCCCTAAACGGGTGTCCTCACGTTGCACTCACTCCTTGGCAAGTGGGGGTATGACCGCCAGAAGCTCACAGACAATTTTGAGCAAGCCGGACGCCCTCTCCATCAGCCAAAGTAGGTAGCTGGCGGCCGAAGCCCGTTATTCATCTTTCCCCTATATTCCGCCAGAGATAGTAACTGTTTATATTGCAGCCTTTGCTACTTGCGTTCCGTCGGGGTCGACTCCCAGTGTGTGACGGTCTACCTTGATTTTACTGCCCCGACTCTTGTTGTATTATCCTCCATGCATGCGCCGCCCTCAGCATCGGCGGCCGCTCAGCAACAGCATGCCGCCCTCGCAGCTACAGCAGCTGGAACTGCACCACCACAACCAACGGGGCAGCAGTCGCCCTGGCGACGATCGGCCTGCGACCGCTGCCGCTCGCAAAAGCTGAGGTGCGTGCGCGCCAAAGAGGACGACACCTCGAGGCCCTGCACGCGGTGCTTGCGCATCCAGTATCCGTGTTTCACCAGCTCGGCCAAACCTCCTGGGAGAAGTTCTGGCCGGCTACCTCCAGCGACAGAGTTGACTGCGTCCTCGGCCGATGCGAGGTCGGAGGCGGCGCCGTTGGCGAACCCATCCACTAGGAGGAAAGTGGCCCGACGACGGACCATCTCCCTCGCACCGGGTCAGAGCTCGGCCAAGTCGATGGAGTGGCCCTTCATCCAGGACGAGGACCAAAATGAAGAAGCTGGAGTGTTTGCAGATGGCGGCATGCTGAAGTTTATGCTATCCGATGAGTACCAGCCCCTGGACTTCTTCGAATCTCTAGTCGACAAGAATCCAGTCGGATATGAATCCGTCGCCAGCGTGCCCTTTGACGGCATCCCGAGTCCAGCCTCCCACTCCCGGTTCAGCTCTGCCCCGCAAGCCCTGGCCCCCCTGCCACCCTTCACGTCCGCCTCGCCGCCGTCCGGGTTCCGCTTTCAACAGGAGCTGGACGACGAGCCCGACAGTGCTGTCGATATGGTCGGCCAAGACCAAATTTCCATGTCCTCAGACTCCGACCGAACCGGTCCAGTGCTTCCGGGAGTCCTGCTTGCACGGCTCCTGGAATCTCTGTCAGTACAGCTGGTCCGACTCAACACAGAACCCTGGGACCTGGGAGTGTTGAGCGTGACAGGCTCGACCACAGACTCTGGCGAGGTCGATGCGACTGCCGCAGAGGCGCTCACGAATGAAACACCCATCTTCAACCCGCTGTTGTCCATCCTCGTTAGCATGGGTAAGTTTCTCGACATCTGTAAACTGCTCATGGCACCCGAGAGTAGCGGAGGGGCCGACGAAGCATCAACGACAACAACTATGGCCGCGGACTCAGCAAGCCACTCGGGGCCGAAGAGACGGTTCTTCTCTATGCACGAGACCGGCGAGAGCCATCGAACCCAAGGCACGGCCAAGCGAGCAGGGCGACCGAGTGTCCTATCATCGCTTCCAGTTCCGTCCTCGTCCTCGTCCCCAAATAGGACCGAGTCGTATCCCTCCTTCCCCTCCTTACCGGGACCGCCAATTGGCCAGACGATTATTACCGCTGCCCAGCTGCTGACGGTAATCTCGTGCTACCTCCAAGTGGTCACCGTCTACAACGACATATTCTCGCATCTTCTCTTCCAGATTGCCCTGCCGCCACAGCAACCGACACCTTCTACACAGCACCCAGCGACGATCAGCCCCATCCCAACCGGAACAAATACAACACCCACATCGCGACAGCGACACAGCCACCACACACAACAGGCCCAGCTCGCCACACACGGCGACGCGCCGATGGTACCCAACCTGGTCCTGGCGGGGTACTCTGTGCCGCTGAACTCGGGCCTGCTGATGCGGCTGCTGGTGGAGGTGGTGGAGAACCAGTTCGAGCAGATCGAGCACGCCTTGGGCTTGCCCAGCCAGTACTGCGTGTCGACAAGTCACCAGCAGCAGAGCCAACAGCACAAGGACATCGGCGGCGGGCTCCTAGCCGGGCGGGAGGCGACGACACTACTAGAAGCCGTCATGGGCCTGTCGATCGAAATAGAGAGTGGAGGTGCCGATGCCAACAACAATGCCGGCCGTGACAGCATCGGGGTCATCGCGTCGCTGCGGGAAAACCTTGGAAAAGCACAGCGAGTGCGGAGGGGTAGGGGCTAAGGACTGCCGGCAAGCGAGCAGCAAAAGCACCGGGGGCGCCGATATAGATGGTTGGGAATGTTCCTTGCGATAAAGCTTAAAAGACACCGAGAATTTTGGAACAGAGGAAGCAGCTGCCTCGGGGATAGGTGTAGTGAAGAGATTTGTAGTTCCTTAGTGATAAAGTTTGTTGTGGCTTTAGCCCCCAGGTATAGTTACAGCCCGCATTTACTATGGCGGCATTACCTAGCTAGATCGGATAGAATTATCGCACCTGTACGGTGGGGTTAGGCAGGCACTGCAAATTCGGGTCACATCGATGTTTTCTGACAACACAACGGTCAAATTTCTCGAGCCTACCTGACTGGATTTTCTTAGCCCTGATTTTGTAACAAAATCGACTAAATACAAAGGTTACGATTTCTTTTAACTGTATGCGGCAAGGTAGCTCTCGTATCAGGCGTTCAAGTGAACCGCAATGTAGGCCCAATGCAGATAGAGGGATGAATTAATAGTTTGAAACTGAGGCTAGTTTTTACGCTCGCGTCGCCAGGATTTTGGCGGATGCGCGTGACTTCCGGCCGTAGCAGGATTCATGACAAACGAGCGGTTCATCGGCACTATCTTTTTATGACACCGGTGCCGCTTCCTTGAGGGCTGACGAGCTTGGTGATTCACTTCATCTCCTCTTAGTCTTCGTCCTTGTCTTCTGAATGAAGCTCTTCGGAGAGCCAATTGTATCTCTTCCTGCTATGCCTCTTCCTGCTGTGCCTCTTCCTGCTGTGCTCCTTCCTGCTGTGCCTCTTCTGCTGCGCCTCTTCCTCCTGTGCCTCTCTGTGATCTGACTGTAAGTCCTCTTCTTGCCAGTCTATGGTGTTAAGCTGAGCTTCAATTGATCGACCAGGTGGGAAGGCATTGAAATTAATAACTTCAGAGAGCGATTCAACCTTGACTGCCTCGATTGCAGTTTTGCGCGATACTTTGGGGGCTTTCCGATGCCGTAATTTTAGTGGCTTTTCATGGCCTTGAGTAGCCGTCACATACTGTATCTTAACCCAAAGGGCAACCCTTCAATCTTAAACAGCTTACTCAGAAGCTGTATTTTTGTTAAAGACATTACTAAGGCTGTCTAATAGCTCGTGTTTAACAGCTATAGAGGTAAAAGTGCCTGTATCGGGCTTTAGGGTCTTCTTAAAAGCGACTGCAATCTTAACGACGGCGCTTTAGCTAAGTCGTTAGTAAATAAGATTTGAGATCTATATACTTATTGACCTGGACCGTCAATGAAATCTAGGCAGGTATGAGATTAAGCCGCCATGGCACCGAAACCAGCCACCTCACAGCGTCTCCTGCCTCTTGGGCTTCCCCTTGAACCCGCTGACGGTGCTGCCGCCGTCGATTACAATAGCATTGCCGGTGACGTGGGCGGCGCCGCGGCCGGCCAGGAAGAGGACGAGGCCGGCAAAGTCGTCGGCCTTGCCGACGCGGCCGCTGGGCTGCTGGGCCAGTAGACTGGGCATGACCTGCTCGAGGTCGAAGTTGGACATGCGGCTCGGGAAGATGCCCGGGCAGATGGCGTTGACCGTAACGTGCTCGGGCATCAGCTTGGACGCCTGCATCTTGGACAGGTGGATGACTGCCGCCTTGCTGGACCCGTAGCTGTAGGTGCCGGTGCCGGGGGGGACCAGGCCGCCCTCGGGCCCGCCGGTCACGTCGCCAGTGGCCACGCCAGCGGTGCTGGCGATGTTGATGACGCGGTTGGGGGCGTCGGCGGTTGCACCCCGGGTCAGCAGGGCATGCAGCCCTGCCGTCACGTAGAAGATGGACTTGACGTTGAGGGCCATGATCTTGTCCCAGCCCTCCTCGGGGAAGTCGTCGTAGGCGGCAACCCAGGTGGTGCCTGAGTTGTTGACCAGCACCGTCAGGCGGTCAGTACGGTGACGGACCTCGGCGCATAAGGCGGCGCAGCCGGCCTTGTCCTTCAGGTCCGCGACGATGTACTCGCAACGGCCAGGCCCCAGGGCGTTGAGCCGGGCCACCGTCCGGTCCAGCTCGCTCTGCTTGCGGCTCGCGATGAGGACGCGGGCGCCGTTCTGAACAAAGGCCTGGGCGGCCATCTCGCCCAGGCCGGTGGCGCCGCCCGTTACCAGCACAACGTCGTTGCGGAAGTCGAAGAGGTTGGCGACGGCCAGGTTGACGCCGGAGGCGGTGTGGGCCATGGGGGTGGGCGAGCGGGCGCTTCTCGCAAGTTGGGGGTTGGGTGGAGTTGGGTGGGGTTTCCACCGGCAGTGTCGAGCGGGATTGGCACTAGATAGATGGTCGTTCTAGGTCTCCGAGTTTAAGTGTCGAGCCTCTTTCTGATATCTAGTGAGCACGCGAATATTGTCGTCCAGGCTGACAATTAAAGAAAACTGGCAACAACGGCTCCCCCAAATTGTCGAGACCTGGTGCGGGGTCGGGCGCGGCGCCTGCCGAGGCAATGTCGCCCCCTAGTATCCCCGTATCCCCACCTATTTATAATTGCTCTAGAATAGCCGCTTATTAGCTAGGGCCTGCTGAAAGAGCAAATGAAGACTATAATTCGAGGCCTTAAAATATATGCTTTTATCATATGGCCATGTACTTCGAGAAGCTATGCCTGTTAGCTATGACTGACAAAAGTTACAGTTATGACAAACCAGGACGACTGATTCCTGCAAGTTTTTAGAGTTTTGACGAGATCGTTAGAAGTTCAACGCATTACTTGAGGAACGGAGTTAGGGTGAAAATAAATCTTCAAGATCTCCAATGTTGGGAAAGTCCGGTCTGATTCCTCCTGACATTATTCCTTGATATTTTCTCCGCTATCTTTGAGTGCTTCGTGATTGAAAGCCTTCCAGCGCACATGAGGTACTGGCATTCGGATGATACTTCAGGGCATTGCAAGGCTTGAAAAACAGGGGTCTGAGTAAGAAAAAAGGTCAGGCACCACGCTTCAGTAACTTGATAGTATTTGGGCTGTGATTGCCCCTATTTAGATTTCGCTACGGCGCGTCGCTGGGAAGCGACAGACATGTGATCCCTTCATGTATCAGGCTGTCTTGGTAACGTCATGTCCTGATCATTCATTAATAATGATTGGTTCTTGAGGTCAGCGCCGCTGTTTCAGACCCTAAACTTTGCAATTTACATTTTCGCAGACCAAGGGCTCGCCTGATTGGTGAGCTGCTACCTGGAAAGACATGTGGGGGGATCACAGTGATGATTGAAATCCCTGATACCATGGTTTGCACCATTGCCGCGTCTCAAGTTTCAAGGCGTCACACGAAGCATCTATCCTTTCCAGCGATGCAGGCATTATGTTGCGGCGGCCCGGCTACATATTTGTTTATAACTGCATTATTGACATATTGACGTGCCTGATCTCCACCTGCTGATTTATCTCTCGCAACACTAACATCTCTTGCAGATGCTCCCCCAAGCGGCGGGGGTCTGCATACACGAATTCTGCATGCTTGTTAGGTTCCCCTTCGCAATAGGATAAGCGAACTAAGAAAGGGTCTAATGGGGCTTTACCCTCCAAAACGACTCGGCTGTTCTATTATGATGCATGAATATGACAAAAAGCCACAGCACAGCCAGTCTGGCTATTGAGATGCCAAAAAGGAAAATCTCCTACATTGGCCTCAGGAACTACGACTTGTTCACAACATCTTTTCGAACCTGTCGAGTTGGATGGTTCATTAGTCTCAGCTTTAGCCTGTCTAACTTATGAAGTTATGATCGTGACTCAAACATGAACATCGGTCTCACATGCGATTCACTTCTAACGTTAGCAAGGCTTGAGGAGGTCAAGCCAGAAGCGGTAGCTTGGTTTCGTGCCAATGAGGTAGAAAAGTGGGCAGAAGCCCACTTTGCTGGCCGCCAGTATAGCCATAACCCCTCCAGCGTCGTAGAGATTGTCATGACTTCCTGAGCGGGAACAGTGTCCAGCGCCAAGTCCGGACCGCCCGGGTGAGATTCGCCTCGGGATACAGTGAAACACAGGCTTGAGATTGGAGTCGGACGCAGAGTCGGAGTCGGAGTCGGAGCCGGAGCCATTGCCGGCTATGTCGTCGATCGGCCAAGTCAGCGCTCGCAGCCTGACCTTTTCAGTTCAGCGAATCAGATTCCCGTTTCCCGCATGCTGACGAACCAACACCCTCGATTCCGCAACATTTACCGGGGGCTCCAGAGGCACAGCTGCTCACATCTCATGTCGAGGACTTTTGTGTGCGTCGTCGCCGTCGCAAATCAGGCCAATGCCCCACAAGCGCCAGTTGAAAGACTTGTCCTTGCTCTCCCCCAGCATCTGTTACTCCAACTCTCGGCTAAATAAACACATCCCGTTTCATGCCTTACGTCATTGACCTATTGTTTTAACCACTATCTTGGGTATCATGCAGGAGAGTACCACGAAAATGGGCGTCCAAGATATTGCAAATCTCTTCTTCAGAGGCAGGTCCTCGGCGGGCGTCATCACGGCGACCCTGTTGATCTCTTTCGTGGTCGTTCTCGCTGTCGCCTTTCGTTTCATACGTTCCTATTCATCGTCGCAGAAGTTCATCGCGCAAAACAATTGTAAACCAGCACCAGCATGGCCTCAGAAGGACCCCTTCTTGGCTCTGGACTTCATACTCGAGGGCTTCCGGAACTTCCGCCAGAAGACATATCTTGATTCCTGGAGGCAGTACTACGCCGATCTGGGCCCGACCTTCACCATCAGGATGCGGGGCGTGCTTTACATCAACACGATCGACCCGGAAAACATCAAGACAGTGCTAGCGGCGCGCTTCCAAGACTACAGCCTGTCAGAACGGGTCGAGGTCATGGGGCCGCTGCTGGGACGTGGCATCTTCGTGACGGACGGCAACGAGTGGGCGCACAGCCGGGCCCTCTTGCGCCCCAACTTTGTGAAGGACCAGGTCGCCGACCTGAGCATGATCAACCGGCACTTTGGTGACCTGATGGCGCTGCTGCGCCCGCACGCGGCGGCCGGGCTCGCGGTCGACCTGCAGCCGCTCCTGATGCGGCTGACGCTGGACACAGCCACCGAGTTCCTCTTCAACAAGTCGACGCGCACACTCTCGCTCGAACACGCAGGACCCGCCGAGCACGCCTTCGGCAACGCTTTCCAGGTCTCGCTCAACGAGATGGCCCTCCTACTCCGGATGGGGCCTTTCCGCTGGCTCCGTGGCCAGAGTCGCGAGATCACTGCTGCCCATAAGCTGTGCCGGGCCTACGTGGACCGCTTTGTCGACGAGGCCTGGGCGATGAAGCAGAGAGAGAATACGGATGACAGGACGTACTTCCTCAAGAAGCTCGTCGAGAGCACCAGCGACAAGGAAAAGGTCCGCGACGAACTCCTCAACATCCTGATCGCTGGTCGGGATACGGTGGCCAGCCTGCTCGGGAGCCTCTTCCGCGTTCTGTCTCAGCGTCCCGATATATGGGCCAAAGTGCGAGCCGAGATCGCGCAGTTCGAAGGGAAACTGCCGCGCTACGAGCAGCTGCGCAACCTCAAGTATGCCAAGTATTGCATAAACGAAGGTGAGGGCCGCCGGCACCGTTACTTGCTGCATCGACTTGTGAACTTACCCCATTCACGGGTCCGTGGGCACTGTTGATTGAGCACTGACTCCTCCGCTAACACTACTTACAAAGCCCTTCGTCTTTGGCCAGCCGTCCCACTCAACAGCCGCCTTGCCGTCCGCGACACTGTGCTCCCATGCGGCGGCGGGCCCAACGGAGACGAGCCCGTCTACGTGCCCAAGGGTGGTCTTGTTAACTACTCCGTGTATGCCATGCACCGGCGAACCGACTTCTTTGGCGACGACGCCGAGGAGTTCCGGCCCGAGCGATGGGAAGGCCAGATTTACAGCTGGGTGAGTTGGAAATCGGGAATCAGCCAACCCCCTCTCTCATGTGCAAAGAGCTCAGAGATGAACTGAACTGACAATCTCAAAATCAGCAATACCTGCCCTTCAACGGTGGGCCTCGCATCTGCCTTGGCCAGCAGTACGCGCTAACCGAGATGCTCGTTGTGCTTGTCCGCTTCGCCCAGGAATTCAGTCACATCGAGAGCAAAGACACGACGCCGTGGCAGGAGGAACTGCACCTGACGGTGCGGCCGGCTAACGGCGTGCTAGTTGCACTCACGCCTGCAAAACTTCCAGCTGCTTAGAGTTTCGAACAATAAGAGAAGTGTGACTGACGATATGTCCGGAGTGGGGCTGTTCCCAATACATACCGAATGTATATATAAATATTATGCTGGAAGATAAAACTTCGACGGTGCAGTCCTCGTTTTCCAGTATCCAGACCTGAGATGGTCTCCTCACGCCAGAGGTCGATTGTAGATGCACCTGCACTGGAGGTCATGAATGTTTACCTTGACAAAACTTGAATCTGATTAATACCACTACGGTATCCGGGGGGAACAATTACCAGTTGCATTCCCCTCTAGCGGGAATGTCACATAATGAGGAGATAAGTTGCGCTTGCGCATTTGGCACCCAAATATGAATCAACTTTTGGTGTTGATCAAGCGGCTGCCGAGGTAGTAAGTGTCATGTCATAGAATAGTCACTGAGAGAAATTGGCTTCAGGATTGGATCAGGCAATAACGAGGGTCGAACCCTGGTTATCTCCTTAGGTAATGCTCGAGGATTCGCACAGTGAGTACGACTGCCCGTTCTCTCTAGCGTACACGGAACAAGTCGGTGCGAGCGAGTAAGAGGAGCCTCATTACAAGCATGTCAGTCTGATTCGGACTATATATCTGCCTAAGTACTAGACCAATGTAGGTAGATATCAACGCGAGAGGACACCTTATGCATTTGTCTCCTTACGCAAGTATCCCCTGAAATAAGATAATGCTCCCACACCAACGAAGTTCTTCCATATTTTCGCAGACGCCCCTTTATGATTAGTGAATAGAGTATCTCATGTACACGTCCACTGTGTGCTACCGCTCCTTTCGCCTGACTTCTGGGTGAACTGCGCGTTCCAAAAATCCATAATATACCCAGCGTCTTTCGTCCATGACGCTCAACGGCCGCGCTTGGCAGCAGGTTGCCCTGTTTTAGCAAGAGAGCAGATTCGGCCGCTGTTGGAAATCTGGACGCGACGCGTTTGCGATCCACTTACCTGGAACTTCTGGCACCCTGTGGGTAAAGAAGCAGCGACACTTCTGTTAGGCGGGGCTGCAAGCTTTTGGTGGGGTGGCTAACATTAAAGTCCATCACAGTCCACCGAAGTCCATGTAGATATCGTCACCGCAGCAAAACTACTGAGAGCAACTATACGAGAGTAGCCTCCATGAGAGGCTGCGTAAGTCGGCGCTAAATGTTCGAGGCCGCATAGCGAGAGGCACTCAGATCCTATGCCGTGCATCAAGGTAGAGAGAAGGTAGTTAGGTGGGATCCAAACTGAGCTGGATTAATTGTTCGCTCGAGTCTCGCCGTTGTTGCATTACTTGTAAGCGTTAGACAAAGTCCATAATATTTGGACCAAGCGCCATGGCGGCCAACAATTTCGGCATAGCCTCTGGTAATTCGCGGTCGCAGAAGGTAAAGCAGCAAAGGCTCAGCTGGCGGTGCAGAGGTACGGGTGCTCAGGACGGCTTGTGGGAGCTGGGTCTGACCCCAAGCACCTGTGGCGCAGCTTTGTACAGACGCAAGCAAAGCGTGCTATTGCGTAGAAGAGCGACAGAACAGCTGCGGAGAAGACGGTAGCGAGACAGACAGTGAGGCTTGCAAGTTCACATAGAGAGGTCGGCGAGGTGCTGTGAAGCGTATCTATAGTCCGCTCTCGGCACCTTTTGTTTGGCGAGGTGAGCGTGAGGGCACATCATGCAGGCAAGCAGGCAAGGGGGCAAGGAGCGCAAAAAAAGGCACAATGAAGATAAACATCCTGGTCGGTCGTGTGCAGCGTGTCCTTCTCTTGGCCGGTATCTTGGAAGGTATCCAGCCCGTGTTCTTTTTCTTCCATTGCAACGTAGTATGGGAGGAGAAGTTGTGTGTCGTTTGGCGCATAGAGTTCATACTGCTGATAGCTGACCGGATAACCGTCTCGGTTTGGCCAAGACATGACCGAAGCGCAGTGGCTGAAATCCGTCTGCCGCTGTCGAGGCACTGCCGCAGGACAAGATACCACGCAAAACAGTGGCTGACGTGATATAGATTGGGACACAACGAACACAAAACCTCAGGATGAAACACTCATCCAAGACGACAGGCCGCTGAATGCAACAAAGTTTGTATAAGAAGGTTGGCGACGTTTGTTATTTTTGTTGTGGATCAAGAGCTACAGCCACGAGCAATACCGTGCTTGGGCTATGCGAGTGCAGCGAGTTTTCTTTAACTTTACTACATCCCAATTCA
This sequence comes from Tolypocladium endophyticum, assembly GCA_024339985.1. Lineage (NCBI taxonomy): Eukaryota > Fungi > Ascomycota > Sordariomycetes > Hypocreales > Ophiocordycipitaceae > Tolypocladium > Tolypocladium endophyticum. The sequence goes on from JALHBW010000099.1 coordinate 20,543, forward strand.
TCTTCGGCACTTAAGCGTGTCGCAAGACGCCGTTCACTAAGCGACACAATGTGACAGTATGGTATCAACTACTCGACATTCTGCGTTATCGACTACCTGAGTCTCACGAACACATCATCCATTTTGTTCTCAGGACATGGAGAGTATTGAATTCCCTAGAAGAGGCTGATGGGTACTTGCGTTGCACTTGGGTTGAGTGTAAAAGAGACCTGGCCCGAGACATGTACGTGAAGGTGGGACGGACTTTCTGGGTGATACTGGAATAGAAAACCTCTCTTCCACAACGCAAGACGAACATGCTCTTACTAGACCCTGACCACCCCCGCACTGAGAAGGTAGTGCCAGACCCTGACCCAGGTTTGTAGCTTGATGACCTATTCTCCTTGCAATTTCTCGTTCAAAGAAGATGTTTGCGGGACACCCCAGCCTCGAAATTATCCCTTGTTCCCTCTTTCTCGACCATGTAAAGCTACCTACAGGCTACCGAGGGCCTTTAATAAATCTAGGAAAAATCAATTCCTTCTTCTGCTGCTCGACACCCCGGAACAAGCCGGCAAGCAGCGGGTGCAAGCCGGCTGCCTCTGCCCTGTCCGTCCACTCTGAAAACGGCAAGACTTCGAACCGCGCCCGCGCCTTTTTCTCAGAAAAAGACCTCTCCTCAGCCTCCGTGGCGCTCTCCGATTGCTCAGCCTCTGCCTCAAGGACCTCCCGTAATGTCGCCAGCTCCATGACGGTGCCCCCACTGTGGTGTACGTACGTGACACCTCCGCTCTTGACGCCCATGACGGTCCTGGTCACCACCAGAGGGTTATTGCCCTCCTTCCCGTCGACGTCGACATCGACAGCCTGAGCCCCGTCGCAGCTGGCCGCGACGACGTCGACAATATCGCCGGCCACCGCATCTAGCGGTACAAAGTCCATTGAGCCGCGCATGCCGAACCCGCCGCTCTCGCTCGTTCCGTCGCCGGGAACGGCCCGCAGCAGGCGCGAGTAAAAAAGGATCCTTGGGAGAATCGGCGCGTCGGGGCCCACAGCCGACTCGTCCTGCGGCGTCGTGATGGCCGAGGGCCTGTGAATCCAGACGCGGAACCCTGGTTGGTGGCTCGCTGGTTGGTGGCTAGCTACAGCTGTACTGGTCTCGGCGAGATTCTCAAGCATCCTCTCGCACACCCACTTAGTGGCGGCGTAACCCCTTGTGACAGCGTCCCCCTGGTCTGGTACCACGCGGGCGGATCGCATAGACTCCTCGTACAGCGTCAGCGTTTCACTCCCACTCTCCTCGGGCCCGTTCCCATTCCCGCCGCCCAGCATGGGGATCTCGCCTGTGGACACAAAGTGGAAGGGAACGGGCCTTGGCCCCTGCTGCGAATGGCGACGCGATGATAGCTGCGCCTCGAGGCATAGCCTCGCCAGCTCGGCGGTGGCGGCCACGTTGGCGGACCGTAGCGTGGCGTAGGTCTTGGTGTGGGACACCTCGGCGCCGACGTGGACGACCGCGTCCGCCTGCGCCGCGACCGACGCCCACTCAGCCGGCGTCAGGCCTAGCCGCTCCTGCCTCAAGTCGCCCGGCTGGTAGACCAGCTGCGCCGTTGGGGCAGGCAGCGCGCCCGAGGCGACGCGGGACTCGACCCGGCGCAGCGCAACGCATATAATTTTGCCGACGTCGCCGGTCCTCTGCGCGGCTAGGAGGCGTTCGAGAATCTGGCGTCCAAGAACACCCGACGCGCCCGTGAGCACCACTGTTGGCGCCTGCATTGTCTCGGCCTCGATCTGCGGGGGAAAAGAACCTCCAAACACGTCAATGATACTGCCGCGCGGGAGGGGGGTTTGCAATTGCGCCACCAGCTGGCGAAGCCCATTAGAAGGAGTCGCCTCGGCTTCCCAGTCGATATCGACTTGGAGTTGGGCTGCAGCAACATTGGCCTGCTGATTCGCTTCCTGCGTGGTGAGAAAGGTGCCCATGGCGCCTAGCGTGCTGTGCTCAAACAACCGCATCAGTGGCACGGGGAGTCCCAGTTGTCTCTTGATTTGCTCCCTTAGATCCAGGAGCAGCATCGACGTCCCACCAACGTGGAAGAAGTCGGTGTCTCGCGTCGTAACGAGGGGGGCCGAGCCCGACTCATACGTATAATCATGGGCATGTTCACCCTGATGAGGCGCAGAGTTCAAGACCTGCTCCCATATGGCCCGGGTGCGCAGTTCCATATCTGTCAGGGGCTCGATCTGCTCACTCTGTTGTTGTTGGCACGCGGCATTTAAGGACGCCGAGGATCGGTCGAGAGGCAGGGCCGCCAGCGCGCGTCGGTCCGCCTTTCCAGAAGTGGTGCGTGGCACTTTGTCGATCGGAATTAGCAGGCTAGGCCGGACAGTACGCGAAAGCGGGAGGCCTGCGAGAAGCTGAGCCAGGTATGCCTGTACTCGTCCCGCGTTAGATGTCGCCGCAGTTGGCCCTTCTTCGAATGGCTGCACATAATGACTGAGCGGCCCGGCATCGAAGACGACGTAGCCAACGATGAACTTGGAATCTTGCTCTGCAGCGGAAGAGTTCAACGTCGTCCGCGTAACAGCAATTGCCTCGGCAATGGCGCCCTCAGAAGTCTGGACTATAGTTTGCTCGATGTCCCGCAGGTCGATCCGGACGCCGCGGATCTTGATCTGGGTGTCGTCACCAATCCGACCCTCGACGACAAGAGATCCGTCGGGAAGGAGGCGGCCCCTGTCTCCTGTGCGGAACATGGTCGTCCATCCCTTACGTTTATACTCTTGGGTGGCGAAGGGATCCTGAACAAACGCTTGGGCGGTGAGGGTCGGGTCGCCCAATTCTAGATATCCGTGCGCCACGGCGATGCCGCCGATGCAGATCTCGCCAGGGAGGCCGAGTGGCAGCGGACGCATCTCCTCGTCAAGGACGTAGACGGACTCGTTAGGACAGGCAGGTCCGGCCGGGATCGTGGCCGGAAGCTCGAGCTGGGAAGCCTGAGATGCACCGCCGCAGAGCGTGGGGGTGAGCGTGGATGTGAGCTCGATGGAGGCGGAGCAGCAAGTTGTCTCGGCGGGGCCATAGCCGTTGAACAGCCTGAAAGGCCGTAAATTCTCGAATGACTCGGCACGAACTCCGAAGTGCTTATGAAAAGCACCCAGGAGCGAATAGTCAATGGCCTCTCCACCGCTGAGCGCGACGGACCAGTGCGAGTGCCGCAGAGCCGCGCTGTCGCCATGCCGGAACCAGCTGCGGTACTCGGTCGGGGTCGCACACGTGTACGTCACTTTGTGCTTGATGATGAACTCGGTCATAGCGACGGCGTCTCCGCGAAGCCCGCGCGGCACAATGATGAGCGTCCCTCCCAGAGCCAGGGCCAGGAAGATTTGCAGGACCGACATGTCGAAACCGGATGCGCTCTGCTGCAGGACGGTGACGTCGAAATCCAGGCCATAGGTCCCGGTCGACGTTTCGACCTCGTTGGCAAGGTTGGCGTGTGTCAGAACAATGACCTTTGGGGCTCCCGTGGTGCCACTCGTATGGAGAGCGATGGCTGGTTCGCGGGCATCTGGCACGGTCTGTATCCACCGCTGGACGTTGGACTTGGATGCAAGGACTAGGATTGTTGACACCTCGATCACGGTTGGAACGTGGGTGTCGACTGCGAGGGCGAGGGCACGACTACCAGGCCAAGTTGTTCTGTCCACGAGAAGGGCAGCAGGATGGCATGTAGCCATAACCATGGCGAGCCGGGCAGCGGGCGTGCCTGGATCCAGCGGCACGTAGACCGCTCCGATCTTGAGAATAGCCAGTATCGAGCAGATCCAGTCCGGCGTCGGCTCCTGGTAGACAGCAACGTACTGGCTCCTGGATACACCGTTTTCTATCAGCGCGGCGGCGATGGCATTCGTCATGTCATCGAGCTCTTTGTAGGTAAGGGTGACGGTATCACTATCACTCTCGCTGCTGGTCGTCGTAACTGCAAGCTTGACGGCTACCTTGTCTGCATACGCAGCGACCACGTCGTCAAGCCGGTGTGACAACGTGCCGGGCCATCGTGTTTCATATGCGGAACCTCTGCCGAGCTCTAATGCCTTAGTCACATCCGCATCTCGATAGTTCCACTCGCTCCCGGGCCCAACCAAGCTCTTGCTCGGCTCATGCGCAAACTCTCTGATCAGGTCCTCGAAGCAGGCGGCAAAGACGCGAACATTCTCCTGCTCGTAGAGAGCAGCCTGCCCATACACCGACACTAGCACATCACCTCCACCTCCGCCTTTGCCGCCTTCTTCGGCGGCGCTGCTACTAGCATCACTGTTATTATTATCGATAATATCGACGCTTAGGTCGTAGGCCGTCCGCCCGAGCTCGAACCGCGGCGCCTCGAGCGTGCAGTCTGCAAACGGCTGCTGGCTAGGGAAGCCGAGGCGGTAGTCGAGGAAGGTCTGGAAGAGCGGCGCGTGTGACATGTCGCGGGGCACGCGCAGGGCGCGCAGCACGGCATCAAAGGGCGCCGCAGCGTGGCTCAGCGCAGCAAAGGCCTTGTCGCGCGCCGAGGCGAGGGCCGAGGCGAACGTGGCCGGGCGGTCGCTGAACCGCAGCGCTAGGAGATTCATGTAGAGACCGACGCTAGCGAGCGTTTCCTCGTCGTGCCTATTTGCGTCCGCGATGCCGATGCAGATATCACTACCATTGACGCTCGTTGAGTGATCCTGCCGGCTGTCACAAACGCCGAGGCTGAGAAACCGCTGTAAAAGGATGCGGAACACGGCGAGATAGAAATGGAAAGCGGTGCCTCCCCTGTGCTGCCGGGCCACAACCCGTACCCGCTCCGCCAGGGACGGATCAAGCCTGAATTCGACCAGGTGAACATCGTACCGCAGTAAAGGCTTCCGAGCCGAGACCCTCGCACGCGTCAGCGGCAGCGGCTCGGGGATGGTGGCAAACTCGCGACACCAAAAGGCAAGGTCGCCATCCCACGCCCCCGTCGCCTCGTCCTGTCGCTGCGCGTCGATGAAGGCGCTGTACTGCTTGACCGCGGGACTCAGCGTTAGGTAGGTCCGGCGGGTGTAGAAGGCCTCGAGATCGCGCAGGATGATCTGGGTGCACATGCCGTCAAAGTTGACGTGGTGCGCACCAATCATCAGGTAATTATCGGTGGGGGAATCCGTCCGCGTCAGAAGGATGATGCGCATGAACTCGCCCCGAACAAGGTCGTAAACATGCTTCTTCAATTGATCAAATTCTTCCTCCACCTGCTCGTAGCTTCTGATCTCCCTGTGCTCCAGCTCTACTCTGCCAGTCTTGAGGATGCCCTGCATGACCACATCGTCTTCCAGATAAAAGCAAGCGCGCATGCTCTCATGGCGATTCGAGAGCTGCTGGACGGCCACCTTGAGGTCCTGCACCCGCACCCGCCCCGTCATGCGAGTGAAGCCTGTGTGATTCAGAGTGGTCTTGTCCTCGAGCAACGAGTGGACCACCCAGAATATAGACTGAGTGTGCGAGAGGCTCATAGATCTTTCAAGTGTTAACGGTTTGGTCATGATAGCAGGTATTCCGGACTGCTTGCCTTTCGAAAGCGAGAGGAGGTCGTGGTCAGCGAACACCCCGGGGGCCGGCACTGGGGTGAGGACCGTCTCGTCTGACCTCCGGGAGGTGGTCTCGGTGGCTGGACTCGCTGGAGTGTTGGGGTCTGATGATGATGATGACGACGACGACGGAACCGAAGACCCGGCGGATCGAGGTCTGGGAGGCGAAGCCGAATTGAGGGTCGGGACAAGATCAGGGGATATCTTGGCCACGGCCTCCTCGACGAGCTCCCCAATCGACACCCCGTTAAGAATTTTAAGGACGGGGATGCTCACGGAGAGCTGCTTGAGAAACCAAGAGCGAATGTCAACGGCAATGAGCGAGTCCATACCGATCTCGTTGCTGCGCATCCGCATAAGCGCGTCGTCGTCGGCGCCCTCGATCTGCAGCATTGGCCGGACCTTGGCAAGGAACGAGTCCCTGATGGCGTCGTGGACCTGCGCCCTGCTCTGCGCTTGAAGCAGTCTCTCCAACACCGAGGCGGCGTTCTTGCTGTTTGCGGAGCCGCGGTGCGCACCATCCTCATCTTCGTCGCGGAGGACAAAGCTCGAAAATTTCGGGTTGCCGAACCACCTAGGCAAGGAGGGCTCGCCTGGCGAGACGAAGCGCATTCCGAGCCCAATAGCGGGCTCCTCGCCCGCCGTCAGCGGCAGGTGGCCGTACCCGGAGTTAATGGCTTCAGCGAGGAGCTGGTACACGTCTACCTCGGAGACCCGACGCAGGCCGACAAGGAGCAGGCTGTTCTCGCCGCCGTCTCCAGACTCGCGCGAAAAGACACCAAAGGCGCCGGCGCCGGAGACGGCACCGATGTCCACGATGCTGGCCGCCAAGCCCCGCTTCCGACGCTGAGCCGCGAGGGCGGGGAAGGCGGCGTTGGCGGCGACATAATTGGCTTGCCCGAGGTTGCCCAGAACCTGCATCATAGAGGAGAAGTAGATGAAAAAGTCAAGAGGACGGTCGCCTAGAAGCCTGTCCAGATGGCGACTGCCGTCCACCTTTGGCTCGAGAACGGTCTTCATATCTTCGAATGTCATGTCGCGAACGAGCCTGTCTCTGAGGACCATGGCTCCCATCATGACTCCAGCGAGGGGGGGGAGAGTATTGCAGATGGTCTTGTACAAGGTCTCCACAGCGTTACCGTCAGTGATATCACTGGGGAAAAAAAGATACGTTAATAAGTCGTTCCTTGACGAGCTGGACTGTTCGCTCCAAGGAGGCGGATAGAAGGATCAGAAACTCACTTGGCAAAGATCTTCACAACTGCGCCCTTCTTCCGGCAACCCTCCTCCCAGCTGGCCTCTACATCGGGGCTCCTGCTGCTGATCACGACGTACTTGGCACCCTTGGCAATCATCCAATCGCAAATAGACAGTCCCAAGCCGCGCGAAAGTCCCACCAGCCAGTAGGTCATGTCCGCCTTGAAGATAGGCTTCGTATCTAGCCGGCTGATACGGGCTTGCACAATAGGGGCAGCTTGCCAGTCGAGCACTGTGAGAGGGTCCTGGGGCACCGAGGCGGAGCCAACAGCATCGCAGTTCTCTGCCTTGTGGAGTTGCTTCGTGGCGGCTGTCAAGTCGCTGGTGTTGACAGTATGGACAGAGGAATCGAAATCGCCATCGATGGGCGTATTGAGATCCTCTTGCGCATGCTTCAGGGCCCGCTGGAGGGTAACCCCTAGCATTCTATGTGCACTTTCCGTCGCAGAACGGTAAGGAGAAGGAGACATTGCACACAGGTCCCTGCCAACTTGCCCCTGGAAGGCGGCGGCGGTCAGACGATCTACACGACAATTGACTGGCAGCACCGCCACAATCCTCTCTGTCGCCACCGGGTGAGAGTCTTGGGGCGATGCGACGACAAAGCGAGCGAGATCATTGGGCAGCCGAGATCGTATCTCCCTTGCTGGCAAGAAAGCTGGGATCGAAATGGGTATGGCAGCGTTATCTCCACTGGTCGTCTCGGCCCTTGTCTTAGCACTTAGACTGGTCGTAAAGATGGCGTTGAGGCCCTGCTCCGCCGCCCGCCGTCCTAGCACGCGAGCGAGACCGCTCGAAGCGTTGTGAAATGCGATCTTTTGGCCTGGGACCAGACCCTGGAGCGCAGACTCGGCGAGAAGATGGGCGGCAACTTGGACCAGGAGCTTTGCGTCCTCAGTCTCGCGGCTTCCCGAAGACGACGTTGAGATGATACCCCGCTTGGAGTCAGCGACAAGAGTGGTGGCAGACCTTGGGACCCTAACTCTGGACGTAAGAGACTCGGCCAAGGCCAAGAAGCGGGAGGTGTCGTCGGACTTTTTGTTATCCTCCTCTAGACCCAAAGTTAAGAAGAGCGGGCCAAGAGGAGTATCGAGCGGGAAGATGATTGCCCTCGTCGCACGCAGCTCCGTGGCGTTGCTGGCCAACTCGGAAGCCAGCTTATCCGCGTCCCGAAGCAGAGAGGCGTCGACAACCCTGTACCGGTAGTTATCACCACCCGTCTTGTCCTTGTCCTTCTCCAACTCCACCGTGACAGCAGCGCCAGCCTCGCGCACGTCTATCTCACGGGTTATGGTCCGCCTGGCCGAGTTGAACCGATTATTAGCGTCGGCGTCGGGCAGGAAGCGCGGCACTAGCTGGCGGCCACACGCGTCCACGGCGATCTCAGGCTCGATGGACCACAGCGGCGGTTCCTGAGTCTGCGTCTGGATCTGAGTCCGGATCTGGGCGAGGTGCCGAAACCGCAGTAGCGCCTCGGCGAGGAGAGCGGCGTCCGCTCGACCATTGGCACCGCCAGGGTTAAGTTCGGGGTCCAGGTCGACGCACTGCACCCGGAGGCCGGGGACCTCGTGGATGACGGTGCGCAAGAAGCCCACGCTCATGCTGGACGCGGCGTCGTCGCCCGCTAGCCTGCCGCGCGTAACCCATAGGAGGCTATGCTCGACGGCCACGAGCCGCTTGAGCGCATCGAAGCTCGCCGCCGTCAGATCCTCAAACACGGGAACATCAAGCTCCGAAAGGCTCAGCACGCAGGCATCGGGCGACAGATTAGAGTGGGAGTGCCAGTCCGCAGGCAGGTCCAGCAGGCGCTTAAAGGTGAAAATGCTGCCCGATACGTAAGGACCAAGGATGCGCTTCAGCTCCGACACGACGCGACTTATGCGGAGCGTAGATCCGCCGATAATAACTAGGTCCTGCAGAATTGCACCGCCACCAGCACCATCAGGGACACTACCGGGGAAAGAAGACGACAGCGGCTCACGCAGGAACGAGACCGTGTCGTCGACGGCCTGCGAGACGAAGACGGCGTTGGAGTGCGTCTCCTGGACCGCCTCCAAGGGCGTGATAGTGTCCACTCCCGAGAACCCGTTCTCCCTCAACAACTCATCCCAGTTCTCGGGCCCCACGAGTGGAGAGAGAGTACGGCCTTCCTCCACGCCTGTCCACCAGCCTGGCATTGTGCCAAAGATGAAGCCATCGCGGGCAAATGTGCTGTTAGTAGATTCGTTAACGATGAGGAAGCCGCCGGGGCGTAGGAGACGACGGATGTGGCGTAGAGTCTGCCCTAGTCTCGGAGTCGCGTGAAGGACGGACGCTGCGACGACCAGGTCGTACGATCCGGGAGTGTAGCCCTGAGAGACCGGGTCCCGCGCCGCGTCGAGTGTCTTGAAAATCATACGCTTCTTATAGGGCGCAAAGATGGAGGTGGCTTCTTCGAAGAAATAGGCCGAGATGTCTGTGTAGGTATACGACGAGAATCCCTGAGCTCCGATATGGCCAAGGATGGGCTTGGTCGCGGCTCCGGTCCCGGCGCCAATCTCGAGGATGTTCATGTTCGGGTAGCGGTGCACGAGTTGCTTCACAGCTCGGCCCAGCCACTGGGCACACTGGTTAGAGCCGACTGCGTCGGTATAGTACTCTCCTAGGAGCTCGATGGGCAGAGGAACGGTTTGCTCTGGAACGACAGGCTCGCTGTTATTAAAGATCGGAGACATGATCTCGCCGACCTTGTGGATGATGCGGATGTCGATGCAGTCCATAAAGGGCTCCGTAGCGGTGAGAACATCTTCCAGAGTGTCGTTAGCCCACTCCTTGCGAGCATGCTTGTGGCGGCCGTGGGCCTGGAGCCCGTTCATATGACGCGCAAACGCGAGGTAGTGGCTATATGTTGGGTGGCTTCTCACAGGGTGGTCGGGAGCTAGATCCCGCCCAAACTCGCGTAGGTAGAAAAGTGCGGCACGCTCGGCGGCTACGACGAGGTTCCGCTCAAACTGCGTCGTCTCTGCATCCAAGGCTAACATATCATCACCGTCCGGACTGCCGTTCGCCCAGCGCATCCTGCCGAATATCCTGTCATCGTCCGCAGCCGTTGCACCAGCAAAAGGAACGGTGCGTACGCCTTCGACCTGGATGGCAGCGTGCTCGGCAGCCCAGGCGTTGGATCCGTCCTCGCTGCCTCTTGGCGCGGCAAAGATGTCCACGTCGCCCGCCATACCTGGCTTATCACTATCGGCACCAGCCTCAGATATGGAGGCGGCCACGTGGACGGACTCTGCCTCCCCCCAGCCAGACCCGCAGAGGGCCGGGTTCACCCGAATACGCTCCATGACTGTGGGGACGTGTAGTGACCAAAGCTGACCATCGCCTGGATGGCAGAAAGCAAGAAGCACGGCCTGGATGGCGCCGTCCAGCGTGCCAGGGTGAACGAGAAGCGTGTTCTCGTCTGCCTCCGACCCCGATTTATCTAACGGCCGCCGCGACGGGATGGAGACCTGGGCGACAGCCTTTCCCAGCTTCCTGCGGAGGCTAGACAAGGCGCGGAACGGCCCAGTGTATCCATACCCAAGGTCGGCCAGGGTATCGTAGAAGCGGTCGTCTGCCACGTCGACTAAGTTGGGAGGGTTAGCCTGGCGTGCAGGTAGCAAGCTCTCGGAGGGCTCGCCAAGCAAGACCTCGACGTCGGCGCTCGCGGTCAGGACGAAGGCGTCGGGGTCCCGCCCAGAATCAGAAGCCGAGGAATACGTAAAGTGTGCTCGCAAACTCTGGCGCTCTTCGTCCTTGCGAATATTCTCGAGAGTCACCAGGATCTCGACGCCCCTGTCATCCTCGCCAAAGGATATGGCCTGCAAGATGCGGAAGCTGGAGATATCGATCAAGCGAATAGTGCTATCGCCATCGCCATCGGCAATCTGTGGGAGCTGGCGCACAGCCTCGATTAACGTCGAGACATATCCAGCGGCCGGGAAGACTGTGCGGCCCTGCAGCTGATGACCCGACAGCCATGGGATCTCGCGCTCCCGGAGTATATTGCGCCAGCGTTGTTGTGTTGTCGAGATCTCGGGCTCGACGGCTCCGAGGATCGGGTTAACGCGCACCTTGCGGGTGCGAAGGCGGCGGGAGCGCCGCGACTCCCTCCAGTAGGCCCGTTCGTGGTTCCACTGGTACGAGGGCAACCCTTTCAAAACTTGGTACCCGTCGCTCTTGGCGGCAGCGGCGGCGGCTTCGAACGATTCAAGGTTGACTAGTGACTGCGGCGTGCTCTCCTGGCTCCAGAGAAAGCCGAGAGCAGCAGAGAGGGCGACGTCGGCCGCGGTGCCGCGGACAAGCACGCCTTGATAAGGGATCTCACTGTTCAGCGCTTCTTGTATGGTCTGGGTTGCTGGACCCTTGAGCGCCGGGTGTGGGCCGATCTCAATCGCGAGGTCAAACGTTCCAGATGCCAGTGCCCTGTTCAAACCCTGGTAGAAAAGCACCGGTCGGACCATATTGTCGGACCAATAGCTGCCATCTTGCAGCTTTGTGAGCGCTTCAGGGGAAGACATGTCTAGCTCTTGGTGCACAGTCGAGTACCAGACAGGGAGGCCCTTGGTATCGCCAGGGATAGGAGCCCGCACTTTGATACCACTCCCGCGGAGGGCCTGAATGTATGGCGCCGAGCAAGGTAGCATGTGGCTCGAATGGTACGCTTTGTCGACCTTGAGCTTGCGATTGAACTTCCTCTCATCGTCGAAAATAATGGCCAACTCGTCGATGGCGTCTTGGTCGCCCGAGAGCGTGACGCTGGCCGACGAGTTGCAAGCCGCCACCGTGGCTGCGCCGTCGAACTCGGCAACGATCTCGGCCGCGTCCTCCATCGAGGTGCCCACGGCCATCATGGCACCTTTGACATGCGCGCCGCCGGGGCTGGCAGCGCTGGACACGTGCAGGCCCCGGAAGTAGGCTATTAACAGCGCGTCGCGGGCCGATAAAAGACCTGCGGCGTAGGCGGCGCCAATCTCGCCGCTCGAGTGGCCGATGACTCCTGTGAGCTCGACGCTCGCGACGCGCAGGAGGTCCACCTGTACGATCTGCAGCGCTGTGCAGAGAGGCTGAGATAAAGCGGCCTCGTTCAGACGGGACGTGGCCTGCGGGGCGCGCAGTTCCTGCTCCAGAGACCACCGAGGACGCTGCGACTCTGGAAGGGCGGCAAGATGCGCTTCGAGCTCGGTAATGATTTGCCGCGCCATGGGAGAGCGATTGAGTAGCTCAGCGCCCATGCGGGCGTACTGTGCGCCTTGACCAGTAAAGACGGCGAGCACGCGAGGCTTGTTGTTCTGCGGCAGCAACGATTTTAGTCCCAGTGCCGTCTTCTTGGATTTGGCTTCTTCTAGTCTCGCGTCGATGCTGGATTTGAGTTGCTCGATTGAGCCAGCCGGGAAAGCCACCTTGAATGGCAGAATAGAACGGCGCTGGCGCAAAGTCCATGCCAGATCGCGAGGGTTCAGCGCGGTGGCACTTGGCCCGGCCAGATATGCAGAGTAGGCCTCGAGATTGGCAACGAGTGATTTCTCCGACGCGGCCGAGAAGACGTACGGCCCCAGTGGAAGTTCGTCGTGCTGTTCGTCCTCGAAACCACTGTCACTCTTAGTATCAATTAGCAACCCACCATGACCATACACTCCAAAGGGAAGCACCGCGGCTCGTTGAGGAGAGAGTAGAGTCTGTCGACTTGTTGAATTGCAACCGTGAAGTTCCGGAATGTAGTTCTCGACGACTGCATGCGCGTTGGCGCCTCCAAAGCCAAAGCTGTTGATACTAGCTCGGCGCGCTTGCCCTGCAGGTAGAACCGGCCACTCGCTCAGGGAGGTAGGGACCTTGAGGCTGTGGTAAAAGGGCTCGATTTTTGGGTTGAGCTGGTTGAAGTGCATGTTTGGTGGAATTAAACCGTGCTGAAGCGCCAGCGACACCTTGATCAAGGCCGCAACTCCAGCGGTTCCCTCGGTGTGGCCGAGGACTGTCTTGATTGAGCCGACATGCAGCGGCTGCTGCTGCTGCTTTCCATGCTCACTTTCACTCTGAGCTTCACCCTGTGCCTGTGCCTGTGGTGCACCATCTGGGAAGAAGGCGGTACTGAGCGCTTCGGCCTCGATGGGGTCACCGGCCGGCGTCCCAGTTCCATGGGCCTCGATGTACTGGGGCCTATCGGTAAGGTAGTCGAGGCCGGCTTTGGTGTATGTTTGCCGAATGAGCGCGGCTTGCGCCTTTGCGCTGGGCATGGTGATGCCGCTGGTGGCGCCATCCTGGTTAACGCAGACCTCGCGAATCACGCAGTCGATATCGTCGCCATCTTCGAGTGCGGCGCTCAGTGTTTTGACTGTGGTGAAACCATTATTGTTAGCGGTCGAATTTTTGGATGAATGTCGGGCGCCGCAGCGGGATCCCAACATGCCCAACACCAAGTGCCCGGTGCCCACTCATGTACCCGTATTGACCCCATGTAGTTTCACCCAGCCCCGGGCTTAGCGTCATACTACGGGAACACCTACGGGCGTTGGAGAGAGTAAGGAGTGAAGGAATACTCCCGTCCTCTTCTTTCAACATTGACCAAACAAAAGCACCAGACAATGAAGTAACGTACCGACAACTGCAGCCACACCGTCTCCTCGCGCATATCCATTCGCCGCATTATCCCACATGCGCGATCTTGAGTCCGGCGACAGCATATTGAGCTTGCTTTCGCTGACAAAGTACTCGGGACCAAGAAGGAGGTTGGTCCCGCAAGCGACAGCTGCGCGCGACTCACCAGCCCGCAGCGCCTGGGCCGCGAAGTACACGGCGTACAGGCTAGACGAGCAGGCCGTGTCGAGCGTCACCGACGGCCCGTGCCAGTCAAAGAAGTAGGAAACGCGGTTGGCCATAATGCTGCGGCCTGTGCCGGTGGCATCTAAAGTGTCATCCCAGAGTCAGCGTTTCCTTGGTCTAGATACTGGACATGATTCCAGGTCTGGACAGCCGATTCCACTTACGGTACGTGGGCAGTTCATCGAGGTCGCGGTATGCTAGGAATTCGAAGTCGCTGCACATCTGGCCCGCGTAAATGCCCGTGTCGCTGCCGCGGAGGTTCTGGATCGACTGCCCCGCCGACTCGAGCGCCTCGTACACCGTCTCTAGTAGCAGGCGTTGCTGCGGGTCAATAGCACCGGCCTCAACGGGCTTGATGCCAAAGAACTGGGTGTCAAAGGCCCGCACATCGTCCTCGATGAGATACGCGGCCTTGACGTTGGAGCGGCCGTGGTACGAGCCGTCAGGGTGGTAGAAACCCTCGGCGTTGAAGCGGCTGTCTGGGATATCGCTGAGCACGTCGCGAGGCTCCTTGAGGAGCTCCCACAGCTTAGAGGGGCTGCTGGCACCGCCCGCGAAGCGGCAGGCGGAGCCGATCACCGCGATGGGCTCGTTGGTCTGTTTGGTGGCAGACATGGTGCTTGGTCTCTGGGACGTAGCAACAGACAGGACGCGGCACAAAAGGGTTGTGGCGTCCAGACGAGCTTGGACAGCTGAAACTCTACCGCAAGTTCAAGTCAAGGGCTTGTTATGGCGGTGCGGTATTTCGCTCTCGGGGTACATGCTCAGCTAAACTCGCAGGTGGTGGCTGTCGAATGAACTACGCAGTCGTGACTGAGTCGATTAGCAGCTATGCTCCAAAGTACCTTGAGGCTTTTTACTAACTCTCGGGGAGCATCCTATACGACCTACATCTCACCTTGCTGCACTAGAGGGTCCCGGCACAGCTTCTTCACAGAAGCCTGCTTTTCCGCCATGTCAGCCGGTGCAGTGGCGGCTCTTCGGTAAACCACCAGTTGCCACCTGCACGCTCCCTGTCCTAGGCCATCCGTAAGTAACTCTGCCCTCGATGATCCGGGTCCGAAGGCAGGGGTAAGCGGAGTGCCGGAGCCAGCTTGTATTGACTTAGTACAGCATTCCGAAGGCCGGATTCGGAGTAAAGAACAAGCCGTCTACGGCGCCGGGCCTCCCGATCTCCTCACTGGAGCGGCCACGTTTGTGTCGGAGGGTTTATGCACACTCGGGGGTTCGTCCCGGCCCTCTTCCTGTTTAGGACTGCGTTCTCACCCGATTCTTAGCGCTGGATTACACCACTCGGCACTCGCCTAAGCTGCGCGAAGACTGGTCGCTCAGATCCTGCAGCTATCATAACCTAGCCGCCCCACGGGCCGCAGTGTCGCTTTCTTGCGGTCTTGTTAGGAGGATAGCTGCGTGGTTGCCCGCCTTCAAGTATAAGGTGGTTCAATCGTCGTCCTCATCTGACGTACAGACGGTTCAAATTTCGCACGCCAAAAAGAGGACTGCTACAGACTTTCCACAATGTATGAAGCTTGGCGAGTCAATTTGCCCTTTGTCGGTTCGGCATCAATGACGACCATAACGTCCGTCGACGACTTTAAGGAGGCCCTGGGGCAAGTTCCCCTGACCAGTTGGCTCAAGCTTTCCGCTGTGCTTGTATGTTTTCTTTGTATTCCTTCCATGCTAGGTCCAAGGCAAGGGTGCTGAATGCATCGAGGGGGGATCCTAGGTATCCAGAGAGAACTAACAGCCGCTCTTGCATCGATCTAGTTCATTATCTACCAAATCGTGCGCGCCATCTACCTCCTCAACTTCCACCCCTATGCCAAGTTCCCAGGCCCCAAATTCGCGGCACTCAGCAACACTTGGTACATGTATCAGTGGTTTAAGGGACGGTACCCATGGTCCATTGAAGCCGCGTTTAAGAAATATGGTCAGCAGTTCCCCACAGTCGACCAAGGTCCTCGTCGCTCATGATATTCGAGTGAGGTCTTCATTGCTTGATTGGTAACACAGAGATAACATTACAGGCGACGTCGTACGTATCGCGCCAAACGAGGTTGTCTTCTTCACCGTCAAGGCCCAGAACGGTCAGTCATTCTTGTGTCGCTTTTGCTCTTCCTGAATTCCGAGACTTGGGCCCGTCAGTCCTGACATGAGTATCTTTGACGTAGATATCCTTCTAAGCGGCACCAGAGGAAAGCCTGTGTTTAGGAAATCAAACTTCTACTTCAAACTGGGGCGACACACCGGACTTGCGGCCGAGTCGGATCCGGAGAAGCATCGCACCATTCGCAAGTGGATGGCTCCGGCTTTCAGTCCACGCGCCCTCAAAGAGCAAGATCCCGTGCTGCACAGGGTGGTCGACAATGCCGTCAACAAGATGGCGCTCAAAGGTGACACGCCGGAGGGCTTTGACATGACTGTCGTGAGTTGTTTCCATCTCTCCAACAATAGATTAAACTGTCCGTCAACAACCCGCGACTAAACGGTGAGCTCTAACTTTTTTACAGTGGTGCGATTGGATCGCCTGCGACCTGGCCGGGAGCCTGGGCTACGGCTATGACTTTGGGAACATCGATAACGAGAAAGACTCGGATCTGCTCAGATGGTTCAACGACGTCACCGTCTGGGTCACGATGGACCAGGCCTTCAAGCGCCTGGGGCCGTTCGTCCACTCACTCGTCTATCTCATCCTGCCGAGCAGCTTGATCAAGCTCCTTCGCCAGCACAAGAAGATAGTGGCCAACCGCGTGGAGAATCACAAGGATTTCAAGCAGCGCGACTATTTTACCACGTTTGTTCAGGAGGGCAAGTCCATGCCCAACAACAACATGGACTGGATTCTGGCCCAGGCGAATCACATCTTCATCGGCGGGCTGGACCCTGACACGAACCTTTTCTGGTCAGCCATCCTGTTCCTCGCGCAGCACCCCGACAAGTTCAAGAAGTTTGCCGACGAGATCAGGGGCAAATTCAAGAGGTACGAGGACATTGAGGACGAGGAGCTCACCCACTTGCCCTGGCTGAGCGGCGTCATTGACGAGTCGCTGCGGCTGCACACCAACGGGTCCTTTGGACAGCCGCGCGTCAGCCCCGGCGCGACCGTCGACGGGCACTACATCCCGGCCGGGTGCCTGGTGCAAACGTCCATCTTCGCCGCCTTCCATAGCGAACGCTACTGGCACAAGCCGCGCGTCTTCTGCCCGGAGCGCTGGCTGCCCGCCGAGCACCAGGACTACGACCCGGCTTTCGCCAACGATGTGCGCGAGTGCTTCCGGCCATTCAGCGCGGGCACCCGCAGCTGCATCGGCCAGAACATGGGCTACCGCCAGGCCCGCGTGCTGTTCGCTAAGATGGCCTGGAAGCTCGACTGGGAGCTCGTTAACGGCGACGAGTTCGACTGGGAGCGCGACCTCCGCCTATACGCCACCTGGGTACGCCCGCATCCCAGGATCCGGTACCGGCTGTCGGATGTGGCCAAGGTGGCCGCTGCGGAGAAGGAGAGGGAGAAAGGGGAAAAACTTGTCGAGGTGTGAGCCCAGAGCCCGTGGTGCGAGATCCGGGGCTGGCAGCATTGTAGATGCGTTCCAAGATTTTCGATAGATGAAGCCGCCATCGGAGGATTCGGATAGCCTTCCATAAGTAGAATATCCTCCCATAACCGGAATGAAGTCCTGATCTCCCCAAGCTCAGCCATGGGGTAATGGACCAACCCCCTAACGGACCACCTACATTTGCGTTTATTAGCTGGACACTCAGCTATGTAAAATTAGCTGTAGCCGCGTCAGAACGCACTGTCTCACAAAACTAATAACATTTTCAGAATCCCCAACCTTGAAGCTATCTACTCTAGGATGTCTAATTATACATCGTTAAGCAACTATATAATACGACTTTAAACGCAGCTATCTTATACTTCGCCACTAAGGTACACCGACCCGTTAAGAAGTAAGGTAATAGTCGTGGACTCTAAGGAACTATAATATGAAGTGATTAGCAGTGTATCACTTGTAAAGCTACGAGCTTAGCTGTATTGTAAGATTATGTAACGATAACACGCCTGAACTTTAGGCTACTGTACCTACCCTTCGGGAGCTTACACAATTAGCACATCTTCTCATTCTCTAATAGTGGGCCTTGTAGCCCTACCTCGGTATAACACTCGCTAAGAGTTTGGACGTTCAAGAAAATAAACGCGTCACGTTTCTATCCCTTCTTCTCTTGGTCCATTCTGTTCGACATCAGATCGAAGCGTCTTGGCGAGATTCCCCAGTCGGAGAAGCCAATGGGCATATTTGAGCGCCGATCGCTTCTCTTCCCAGTGTTTCATGCAGCGTTACAGTACAATGCAAGTCTTTTGGTTACGCTTTGAGGTTAGCTTCGGAAGGTTGGTAGCTTCGGAAGGTTGGTACACGTAGCTTCGGAAGGTTGGGTATGGTCGGGGACCAGACCTCTTTAATAATGTATCGGAGCCCTCCGAACGTAGAGGTCCACCCTGCAAGGACGGACGCTCGGACAGATGCATGCCACCTACCCACCTACGGTACTCTGTGGGCAAGGACAAACGGCGAGCCGGACGCCGTTTCTCTGGTTCTCCACTGCCATCGGAGGAGCATAAGCATGCATCGAAACATTAACACCCATGGATGACTAGCGGCGAAGAGTCGGAGTTAGGCGGAGGCGGTGATATTACTCTGGCGAGGCTTCATGCAAGTGGGAAAAAAATTTGGCGATGACACTCGCCATCGTACCACAGACTGGGAAATGGTAGACGAAGAAAGAACAAAAAATTGACCCAAATGCTGTGCAGATACTACACAGACAAAACAACTCCACAGACCTATCTGAGCACTTCTCAAGCTTCCAACGGTTCTCACTTGTATGACTGGGAAAAAATGACAACGTCGAGTTCCAACTCAGCAGCGGCGGCAGATGCCGGCCACGCCACGCAAACGGCCATCATCCAAGCCGATGGCACCGCTCTCAAAGTCAAGCCTGAAAGCACCAAGGCGGCAGCTGCGGCTGCGGCTCCTCTGCCCCTGGCGGTATCCCACACCGTGCCTATGCCAGCCGTGCCTCCGCCAGCAGGCCACGTCCTCGTCCGCGTGCTCGCGGCAGCCCTGAACCCAAACGACTTCAAGATGCCGACGTACATGCCAGACCCTGGCGCCACGGCGGGATGCGACTATTGCGGTATCGTCGTCGCCACGTCGCAGGCAGACGACTCCCACAGCTACAAGGAGGGCGACCGCGTGTGCGGCTCCGTCTTCGCGTATAACCCGGCGCGGCCGCTCGACGGCGCGTTTGCGCAGTTTGCGACTGTAGACGCACGCCTAGCCCTGCGAGTCCCAGCGGGCTGGAGCGACGCGCAGGCCGCGGCCCTGGGCGGCATCGGGTGGACAACAGCGGCGCTCGCGCTATGGGGCGAGGACATGCTGGCGCTGAAGGGTAGGCCGTCGAGGCCTGTTACCGGGGCCGAGTCGGAGCCTGTGCTTGTGTATGGGGGTGCGACCGCGTCGGGGACGATGGCTTCGCAGCTGCTCAAGGCATCCGGGTACAGGCCCATCGCGATCACATCGCCCGCATCCGCATCGCTGGCCAGGCAATACGGCGCCGCTGGCACCGCATCGTACCTATCGGCCTCGGTCGTCGAGGACGCGCGCCAGACCGCTGGCAACGGCAATGACAACCAGATACGCCACGCGCTTGACTGTATCACTAACCCTGAGTCGCACGCCGCGTGTATGGGCGCTATTGCGCGCCGCGGCGGCCGCTACGCCTGCCTGGAGGCGCTGGACACGTCCTGGCCGGGGGCGCGCAAGGCGGTAAAGGCGGGCGTCGTTATGGCCTACGAGACGACGGGCCACGCGGTCGACTACGGCGCTGAGTCGACGTACACGCGGCCCGCCCGCGCTGAGTCCTACGCGCTGGGCATCGAGGCGGCCGCGGAGATGCAGGCGCTCATCGACGCCGGGCGTGTTGTGCCGCATCCGGTCAGGGAGCTCAAAGGCGGCTGGGACGGGATCCTCAAAGGGCTGGACATGCTCCGTGGCGGGAAGGTGAGTGGGGAGAAGCTGGTAGTCAGGATCCCGCAAGCTTCTTGAAACTTCTTGGGACCTGTGACGCATGCGCTGTGTTGAGGATGGCAAGACGAGAGGCAGTCTTCTTTTTCTCGAGTTAGTAATAGATTATGGGCCGAAAGGAACTTAAGTATTTACAGCATGTCTGTTGCAAAATAGACGGGAGGCAGTGGAATATGGTGAAAGTAGCTATGTAGTGCGACTCAGTATTAGGAACTAAGTAACAGATAAGCTGGCCCGCAGGTCCTGTACACTGTAGAAATCGAGCTCGTGGATAAGTGTAATGTTCGTACCTCAAGCTCTGGTCCATCCGTATCAGCCTCACTTCCTTAGTGGAAAGCCATCTTGCTACATTGTCGCAATTTCCCCGCGCAAGATGTGAAAGTCATAGGTGACAACTTGATCTTCTCCCAAGTCTACTTACCCTACCTTTGATTGAGGGCAAAGATAGGAGAACAAAAAAGACGGAAACCTAGCCACGATGCTAGGACACGTTGAAACAACGCCGATAATAATTACTAATATTTTGCGATTCCGAATTTCAAAGAAACCAAGTTCATCTTATGGTCAGGCAACATCGCCAGTATTGAGCTCGTTTGTCGCGAGATTATCCGGGGCCATCTTCCCCCCTTCAACAGTTGGAACCACCTCGCCGTCCTTTTTTTGGATCTGCTTCTTTTTCTCCTGCTCCAGCCCGTACTCGGTCTCGAGCTTAGTCCTCAGCGGCACGCGCTCCTCAAACAGGACAATGAGGAAATTGACGGCCGCAAACGCGATGGCGATCTGCCACAGCAGCTTGAGCGCGTCCTCGTAGACGCCAACAATCCGGTCCCGTGTCGGCTCGGGGAAGGACTGGATGAAGGAGGCATATGCGTTCTCATAGGCCCGGTTGCCGCCCTGGAAGAGGTCGCGCGCGGCCGGGTCCTCGATGCGCCAGGCCAGCTGGGCGAAGCGGTTGTTGAAGATAGCCGCGGGGATGGCAACGCCCCAGATGCTGCCAAAGGAGCGCATAAAGGCAAAGGCCGAGGTCGTCGAGGCCTGGTGGCGCTCGGGCGTCTGCGCCTGGACAGCGGGCAGGAGGGTGTTAAGCACGAAGCCAGAGCCGATGGCCTTGATGATCTGGAACACGACCCACTCTGCCGTCGTGGTGTTGCGGTCCAGGAGGGTGAAGAGACCATTGCCGATCACGGAGACAGCGAAGCCAAAAACATGCAGAGGCTTGTACTGGCCCCAGCGCACCAGCATCAGCGATGAGATTATTGAAAAGGGCAGGGAGGTGAGGATGGCAGGCAGGATGTCGACGCCCGCCTGGGCCGCCGACGCGCCGAGCACAGCCTGGAAGTAGACGGGCAGGAAGAAGAGGTTCCAATACAGCGCCATCGAGTTGATGAAGGTGGCGATGAAGATGATGACGACGGTGCGGCTCCTGAACAGATTCGGGGGCACCACTGGCTCCTTGGCCTTAGTCTCGTAGAAGCCGAACAGGGCGAAGCCTGCAAATCCGACCAGAAGCGGGGACAGGATCTGACCCGATGACCATGAGTAGGTCGTGCCGCCATATGTGGTAGCGTAGAGAATGGCGACGGTGGAAGCGATCAAGATCAAGTTGCCCGTGTAGTCAATGCGCGCCAGCTTCTGAAGGTGCGTCTCACTGCGGTTGTACGCGGTACGAACGAAGAGGAAGATCATGATCATGGACGCGCCACCAATCTAGAGAACAAGGTCATCAGTGGTCAGCGTCAAGAAGTGAGCCTGGTCTCCTGGAGGTATGAGGGCATCATTGCATCATTGACTGACCGGAAGTGTTAGGTAAAAGACCCAGCGCCAAGTGGTCCTCTCGGTAATGATTCCGCCGACCCAGGGCCCGATTCCCATGCCAAACGTGTAGGAGAGCAGAACGACAGACATGTAGTTGCCTCGCACGCGCAGCGGCACCAGGTCGGAAACAATAATGTCAATGATGATGTAAAGGCCCCCCGAGCCGATGCCCTGGACGGCACGACCGGCGATGAGCATGGCGCCGTTGGTGGCGCCGCCGCTGATTCCACTGCCGAGCGTAAAGAAGGCAACGATGGCCATGGTGACCCATCTACGGCCGTAGATGTTGGCCAGCTGACCAAAGAGCGGTTGGAAGGCGGCACTTTCCAAGCAATAGGTTAGTGAGGCTTGTCGTTTGTCTCTACCATACTTGCAAGGCATCTGAGATACATGTACGTACCCTGTGAGGAAGAAGACATTGGTGATCCAGACGTAGTTCTCACCCATCTCAAGGTCGGCGACGATACGAGGCAGCGCCGCGGTGATGACGGTGTTTTCCAGCGCGCTGAGGAGGGATATGATAGCGCACGTGATGAGAATGGCCCAGAAACGGGGCGAGGGCTTGAAGTTGGGAACGCCATTATCGGCCTTGTCGTTGCCGCCGCCTTTCTTGCTGCTGTTGCCGTTTCCGTTGCTGCTCTTCTCCGTACCGTTATGGTCCCTCGAGACCCTGACCGGGGGCGCGATGCTGGATGCGGATGCAGTCGTTGTTGCAGCGACAGTATGGCCCCTGTCCAGATCTGAATTGCGAGCGGGTATCTGAGTGGCCATGGCTGCCAAGTTCGTTATTATCTAAGTGGTGAGGAGTGTGCAAAATGATGCCTCAAACCTTTGTGCTATTTGAGCTACTGCAAGCTAAACCTGATTGCAAACCGCGGGGAAGCTCGTCGGCAGCAGTTTCTTTCGAGAAACTACAAACAGCAAGGATCGGAGCCGGAGCAAAACGCGCGTTGTACCGCGTGCGTGCAGGACGGCAGGACGACCGCTGCCATAGCTAGGCGTCCAATCGGAAACCCGGATGATATGCCGACGAAAAGGACAGGTACCTACCTAAATAGGAAGAATGCCGATCCGTCAGGAGAGGTAGATTTCATCGGCCTAGCTTCGTTGGCCTTGATGTCAATGTTTTACGGACGAGACGCCCTGGTGGTGGTTTCTATCGAGGGCATCGCATCGAACATTGAAGGATAAGGTTTACTAGGGAAGCGAGTTCTTGTTAAGCTCCTCCCTTCGCCGTTAGCCGGAACGGCCCGATTTGGCCTCTGTCAAACATTTTATCGGAGACGTCGGCGTCCTCGGAGTGGCCTTTCGGAAGATCAGCCTCCTCGGAGTGGTCTGTAGGATTGTGACCGGACTACAACCCCGCAGGGACCCCCAGGGGGCGCTTCTGTTTTCTACCTTGCAGGTCGCGTGCGTCTCCAGCTCCCGCCATTGACCCACAAAATCAGATCTATCTACTGTTCCAGGCGCATCGCACAGTACGTTACATGCTTTCAAATACAAGCGACGACCACCCGCTCATGCGCATGGATCACAAAATGCAATTTATTTTATAGCATATATGGAGGCAGCCTTCCTCTCCGGGTAATAGGGAAGTTACGACTAGCCGACCCTAAGCCACTAACAGTAACTGCTTCCATATTACCTTATCCCAAGAATTTGAAGCCTGCGGACGACTGAGATGTGGCTCCAGGTCAATTCTAACGAACAATGAGACCTCCTAATAAAACTCTCGTCTTCCTCCAGATAGGCTGCTGCTTCGCAATCGCCGCAACAAGGGCCGAAGTCTTCGACTATGTCATTGTTGGCGGCGGCACCGCCGGGCTCGTGGTCGCGAACCGGCTCTCAGAGACGCCGACTGTGCGCGTCGCGGTCATCGAGCCCGGCGGCGACGAGCGAAACAACCCCAACGTCACCCTCGCTACCAGCTACATCAAAATGGCGGCGTACAACACCGCAATCGACTGGGCTTACCAGACCGTACCCCAGCTCGGTGTAAACAACAAGCCGTTGACTTATCACCAGGGCAAGGCGATTGCGGGAACCAGCGCCATCAACGGTATGTAATCACACATGCGTGTATTTTTTCAGTTAAGACAGTGATCTAACAGATATCTGTCCCGACGGCCAGGCATGGCGTACGTCCGCAGCAACAAGGCTGACCTTGACGTCTGGGAGAGGCTCGGCAACGTGGGCTGGAACTGGGACAGCTTGTACCCTTACTCCATGCGGGTCGAGAACTTCACCATCCCCGGCCCGGGGTTGCAGGCGGCAGGCGTGACCTTTGTCGCAGCTGTGCACGGCGACTCGGGCCCCGTGGCTACCGGCTACGGGAACGCCTTTCTCAACCTGACTTTCACGCCGCCAGTGCACGGCGCGTGGGAGGAGCTCGGGCTCCCGTTAAACGTCGACACGGGTCGCGGCAACAACCGCGGCGTCTCAGTGAATCCGCTCACCCTCGAGGCGGGGTCGCCGGACATCCGCTGGGACTCGGCTCGGGCGTACTGGTACCCCGTGGAGGATAGGCCGAACCTGAAAATTATCAAAGGCACGGCTCGGCGTCTAGTCTGGGAGGATAGTGACACACCCAGCTCTGAAGAAGCCATCTGCGCCACAGGCGTCGAGTACTTGGACGAGAGTGGACAGGCCGTCGTCCTCTCCGTCACCAAAGAGGTCGTCCTCTCAGCGGGGTCACTCAGAACCCCGCTTGTCTTGGAAAGCTCCGGGGTTGGGAATCCAGGGTGGGTGAAACCCTCCAAAGGCTGTCTAGTGTCCAACTCGGCGGGCAAGACTCGGAAACACCTGAGCAAAACTAACAAAGAGACATAGAATCCTAGAAGACCTAGGAATACCCGTCGTGGTCAGGCTTCCAGGGGTCGGTGAGAATTTCCAGGACCAGGGAAATAACATTGTCTTCTACAGCACAACGGCAGAAGCCACAGGCATCGCCGTCTCGCAGACCTGGGCCAGCCCGGCCGACATATTCGGCAGCGACCTCGCCGACATTGCCAACAGCACCCGCAACGAGCTGCCGCGCTGGGCCGACCAGATCGTCTCGGCATCGGGCGACGCCGGCGCGCTGCTGAACAGGAGCGCCGTCGTGGCGGTTCTACAGGTGCAGCACGACCTGGTGTTTGGGGATCCGGAGAGTGCCGCGACGTGCGGTGCGACGACGCTGGCCGAGTTCGTCACTGAGACTTTTGGCGATGGGACATTAATATCGCAGCACTGGACCCTGTTCCCCTTCTCGCGCGGCAGCGTCCACCTGGCCTCGGCGGACGCGTCCAAGATCAACGAGCCCAGGATCGACCCGCGGTTCAACCTCGTCGACTTTGACATCACGGCCCAGACCCAGGCCGCCAAGCTGGCCGCGCGGCTAGGGAAGACGGGCTCACTAAGCCCGCTCATATCGGAGCGCATCCACCCGAGCCTGGACATCCTGCCAGAGAATGCGACGGACGCCCAATGGAGAGAGTTCATTAAAACCACCTGTAAGCTTATCTGACCCCCTCAGCCAACAACCCACAAGCCCACGGTCAGGCCAAAAGCAGCGGCTAGCTAACTCTTGGAAATGTCGAAAAACAGTGGACGTTGACCACCACATCGTCGGGACTGCGGCCATGATGTCCAAGGACCTCGGTGGCGTAGTGGACCCGGAGCTACGGGTCTACGGGACAGCTAACGTGCGCGTCGTCGATATGTCTGTTATCCCGCTCCACTTTAGCGGGCACCCCGTCGCTACGCTATACGCCGTCGCGGAGCGGGCCGCAGACATTATTAGACACTCGTCGCTCTATGCGGCGTAGCCGCGTAGCTTAATTTATATACGCAGTGGAAAACAGTATAAACCCGATGACTTTATCCCGTTATATTATACTCTATAGTTAGACCTAAGTAGCTCCGAAGCCTTTCAGACCTAAAAAATCTTTAATTTTATCCCTTGTATTATCATTGACACAAGCCTTGTCATTCCCGATCTTGTCGCAAGCTCATGGCATTTCTATGAATTGAGCAAGAAGTCAGCAGGTGCAGTCCGGTCGGCGTCCATTCTAGGTGAAGTGTCAACTCTAGCTGATTATGTAGCAAGAGTGGCACACGCGGTGGCCGTGAACGAGATGAATCAACTACAATAGAGATATCAGTAGGAATAATGGCTGCAAGCAAGATTGCTTGTGGTGGACCGCATATTGCACAGTCAGCCATTGACGTGTAGTTGCTGTATAGAAGTGGCACAATTCACTATCACCGTTCCATGAATCCAGGGTGGTTCCCAGATCAATTCCATGGATGTAGCACTCACATTCAGTTGCGTTCACAGCTTACTTATTATTTTGCCCGTCAAATTAAACCACCTTATCCCCGAATTATATTGATAGCGTGAAGTTGAAAAGCTTGAGCTGTCTGTTCTCGCTGGGTCAGTGTTCAATTCCTCGCAGCCATGGTCTATGCCCAAGCCGAAAATCCTGGTCAAGTCGATCTGCCAGAACAGATGATAAGACTATTGCTGTGCTATGTAGTCCCACATAATTCCGCTAATAGTTTCAACTCGAGTCAAGTATTTGCGGCACTGCAACGCTTCTTCGATCTGCCAAAGAGTTCTTTAGCACAGGGACCTCGACTTTCGTGTTGTCGACGACCAAGCTTGCTCTTTCCCATGGTTTACACAACCGGAAGTACAAAAGCTGGCCGCCAAAGTACCTCGCTTCCGGCACCAGCACGGGCGCCGCCCCATCCCTAAGGCTCATCCGCTCGGCGCACACCTCGGCCGTAACATCCAGAAACACGGAAATGTCCCACGCGCCGTGCATCTCGTCTCGGTGTAGGAACATGCCATCGATGATAACCACAGATCCGGGTTCCGCGACACGAGGCAATTCTTCATTGTGATCCAAAATACGGTCCGTATCCAGATCGTGGCTGCGCGAGTGATAGATCCGCGACCCACCCGTTCCCAACGGCCGCAGAACGCGCTCTGCAAAGGCTTCGTAGTCGTAACTGTCCATGAAAAAGCCTTCAGGAGACTGGGAGCCTAGGCGATAGCGCCGCGCGCGCGTGTGGTGGAAATCATCGAGGGAGATCCGGACGACGGGGCGCCCTTTCACGATAGCTGCGAGTTCGTCGGCAAAGAATGTTTTGCCAGCACCATCGCGCCCATCAACGCCGACGAGTGTGCAGTCCAAACCCCGTGCAGCCGGAATAAGCGACTCCACATGAGCTAGCAGCCGATGCCGTGTCGCCATGCCTCGGCTCCGGGCGCTCGTTCCCCGACTAACCGCGCAAAGAGGGGAGACTTCGACAAATTAGGGTTACCAAGGCAGCCTTGCTCTTGGAAAGGCTGCCTCCCGGTACTAGTCGAATTCTGCTCTCCCCGTTGCTCTCCTTTATCGCGTCGTCACTATCCTTCACCCGTCCAGGTCAACCGAGGTCTCTTCGGGCAGCCTCTGACGCTGGTCTCTTGAAAACCTACCAGGTTGGTATTACTTAAGCCGTGTTTGGACGTCCCGCTGACTGAAACGAAACTCAAAGATGGAGCACCTCAAGCGAAGATGAGAAGTTCGAATGCGGGTGTGTTGCTTTTCGCAATTATGAGAGGAAGAAAGGAGAGACGACAGTCATGTACTCCGTAAGCAGGGCAGAATTATAAATCGTATTAAAAATGGAGTATAAATAAAGCATTTGGTGGTTGTGTGGCGTTCCCAGCGTTCGTATTAGCGGGTCCGCCCCGCGCTTTGCTATATATAATTCTTATTTCTAATCGCATTCGCATGATTGCAGGCTTACATGCTTACGTCTTCGGCGGAGGAAAGCCCCCCGATGTTGTCACGCCAACCCGCTTTCATTACGCAGCTCCTACCTTCTAATCAAGACCTAAGCCAAGCGCCCGCCAGCTTTTCCTTGAACAGTCGGCAAAACGGATTTGATAGGTTTACCAACACTGGTTGGGCTTGACTTCATTGAAAGTCTCGTACCCGAGCTCCTGAGCCCATTCGGCCGCGCAGTGTATGAGGGTCCGGATCCTGGAGCTGCCTCGCTGATGGATCTTGCCGCGCTGTCAGCTATGTATGGCCTCTTCTCCAAGGCATTTGTCGGCAGAGTGCTCCTCAAAGACGGGTGGCAGGCGGGGTTAGAGACAAGCGAGATTCCACAGACCACGCCAGGGGCTATAAGACTATGATCCCGCTCGTGGGTTCGCTGGTGCCTTACCTCAGCCAAATGTCTGAGATAATAGACGAGGAACGCTGGAGCTATAGCCTAGGAAACCCCCTGGGAATGCAGTTGACGGCACTGAGAACTATACTACACGCGTGTGAAGAGGAGCGCATCGATGGCGATGCGCTGACGGGGCCGGCAGCCAACATGCAGAAAGGGGTAGATGAACATGGCGGAGATGGCGGAATTCCAATTGCCTGCAAATACCTTCTGAAGTAAGTATTCCATAGACACTTGCCAGTTCAGGCTAGGGTGCGGTGACTGCGCCAAGCCGGTCGCCATCTTTGCAAGAATGATGGGAGTGGATTGGATAGCTCAAGCCTCATCTACTTTCGTCATGAAGTCATGCCGTTTCTCCAGATATCAAATTTTTACTTCGGGCAGTACGTGGAGGGAAAGAACAAGGGCTATCAATTCACCGACACAGCATCATTTTCGGCCGTATTAACACATGGCCTACTTTGACAGACATTCTGCGTGACTAGGTGCACTCGCGGTTGTTTTTCAGTTTTCGAGAGACAATAGATCTACCTTGGTCTTGGCAAGCTTCCTTAACGATGCGCCCCACTTTGACCAGCACGCATTACTTCGTGCGGACACACACAATTAAGTTAATTGCCGTCCGCTTGGTTGCAAGTAACCCGCATCCTCATTTTGCGTCAGCCAAGGCGTGGCGCAGCACGGCGCGGCACGGCTGATCCATTATATCGATTCCCAATACATTGTTTTAATAAAAATTTCCTAAGAATGGTAGTTTTCTAAAATGCTTTTTATTTTAACTCTTTTGTTGAAAAAGCTTTGAATCTAGAATCCCTTGATGACTTGTCGGCTAGCAGTTGGTGCATTCTATTTTGCCCAACCTAAGTGCAATCTTTCTCAGTCAGACGTCAAGAAACATTCGCGACATTACGCGTTTGTACGTACCCAATATAAACTCATTTATAGAGCACTTGGCTTTTATTTCCAAGAGCAACAATACCTGCATGAACCCTAGATTCAGGTTAGAAGAGAATAAAAATGTTTGAGCAATACATATTCTCAGGTCTTGCTTACATCATCCCATGGGTACTAGGCAGAGGTTAGCATAAACGATAACCGTGGCGCGAATGTGTACTTACTTGTATAGGCGAGCACACAAAGTCCAAGGGGAGACACCTCGAGCTACACCCAGGCGGCCGCGTGGTTGGCGGCAGAGAGGATGTAGGTGAAGGGGTCGAAGAGGGTGCTCCAGCCGTCACAGTGACTGTCGCTGGCGGCATACAAGCATCTTCGGAAGTCGATTGGGTGACGGAGGCCGGCGGGGTGACGGAGACCGACGGGGTGACGGAGGCCGACGGGGTGACGGAGACCGACGGGGTGACGGAGGCCGACGGGGTGACGGAGACCGACGGGGTGACGGAGGTCGACGGGGTGACGGAGGCCGACTCAGTAGCAGAAGCCGACGGCGTAGTCGACCCAGTTGGCGTCGACGATGGGCCGGCCGACGACGTTCCACTCACCGGAGTAGTGACCGTAACAGTCTCGGTGACAGTGACATTGTCCGTAGTCGTTGTCGTAACAGTCGTCGTTGCTTCGGGTACGCATGCCGTACTCGTAGTGAATGGTGGAGGAGACACGGCCCAGCTAGTGGGCGTTGGGACGCCATCGAGGCAGTCCATAATTTGTCCATCCGCCCCCGTCACGGGGGAGTTGTCGGGATCCGTGATTGTCAGGGAGAAGGAACGCCAATACGGTGAACCCGCCGGATAAGGTCTCGCACTAATCCAGAGAATTCGTAAAGGGCGTTCCTCACCCTCCGTAAAGGGGATGGCGACTGATTTGGCGCCCGACGAAATAAGTTCGCCATTGGCCCAACTATATGGGTTTTGTTTAGCAACAAGTGAATTTTCGAATGAAAAGTCGTCGGTTGCAGTTGCGTTGCCGATCCAGACAAGGGCTCCATCGTACGAGTTTTCAAGATTGAAAGTATAAGGTCCGGTCTTGTGGGCGCGAAGCCTGCCTAGATACTGAATAACAGCCCAGTCGTAAGTCGGGAGATCCTCTCCAAAGTCCGGGGGATCATTCGCTTGCAGGCTAAAACCATCAATGTCTGTTGTAGATCCTTTCATGCTCGGCTTCTGCCCCTTCAAAAGCGTCAAATAGTCCAAGCCATTTATCCATGGTTTTCTATTTTCAGGAATGTCCGGGAAGCTCCCGGGTCCTGTCACGCCATCACTGGCTTCCGAGAACTGGTAGTATTCCCATGTCAACCCAGGAGTACAGGTTGCACGAGACTTTAGGTCGCGCGAAGCAAGCGGAACGTTTCTCGCTTGCGAGAGCGAAAAGAGGGCCAGAGTCGCCGCCGCCGAAATCTGAAGAGTCTTCATGGCGGCTAATGGGGCCCGATGAATAGTATATAAAAAAGAAATGACTGACAAAAAGATGAATTCAGATAGTCCAGGTAACCTCACTTATAGAGGAGGGCAAATTTAAGAAGTTGTCAATCTCACGGACCGACGGAATCGAGGGAGAAAAATGTCCGGTTTATATAGTATTTGTGAAGTCCAGCTCATGGTGGTGACAGCTACAATTGTAGTCGGGACCTACAAAATACTGTCAGAAGCTGTGTATAGGCATCCGCAGCTTGAACTTCATGTTTTGGCCGAATCCGGTAGCGAATTATAACTGCCGGGTGCCTAGTATGCCAGCCTCGTGCCACGAGGACTGTGATTATTCGGCAGGTGCTTGACCATGCTCTGACGCCGAGGCGCCAACGGCTAAGGTGGCGCTATGTCCCTTTGATGCCGAGACGCCGGCGGTTGTGGTGGCGCTGTGGCCGCCCTGGCGCCGAGACGCCGGGCGGCTAAGGTGGGGCGCTATCACCGTGACGGCGGCCATACCCACAATATTTTGTCCGTGACGTGTACGAATGCGGATAGCTTGGCGGGCTGCCGCGTTGAAGGCATGTGCCGGAATGCCAGAGCAGATGTGGTGAGTGCAGGGCTTTTGGTGGCCATGGCGCAATCGGTTGTAGGCGTCTGTGAACAATATTGCAGTAGGGAATTGGCCGCAAGCAGAGTATGAGGCGTCAGAAGTGGGAGAGGTGAGAGAGAGCCAGGCCCGCGTAGTGACCGAAGCCATACCAGGTTAGTCTGCCGCGGAAAGCAGGAAGTGGAGTTATATCGAGTGGCTCATGGAGGTTTCTGTAGGAGGCCATCGATAACACCGGGAACAGCTCATGATACCAGACCAATCAGCTTGAATTGAAAAGCCATACGAAGTTCTGGTATACGAGATGGATCTGCGGCCTGCTACTAAATCAACGGAACCCTCGGCCCAACCTGGGAGTGTCTACTTCGAGTTGTCGTTATGTCAGAGAAAGTCTAAGTAGCTATCTCGGGATCTCCTCTGAGTACGTGTGAAATGAGATTCACATTACTAACATTAAAGGCATAGTCAACCATGGCAATGGGGCTTGGCTTTGGCGCGATAACTTTCCGACGGAAAGCTAGAACGGATATTCTTTGAGCAAGTACAGTCGCCCATAAGACCATTTTAAGGTTGGAACTGCTTGGCAAACAGTACGAATGATGAAGATTGCACTGCATGCGGAGCTGACCTGATGACGCCGACGAAGTTGCAATGGGTAACGAGTATACTAGAGGAAATTCTTTTGCCGCCACCTTGCCGAAAGAGAAATCCTGAGGAGGAAGCCTTCCGTCTCCATCATGATCGCTTGCCATCCTCATTATTAAACGTCCCTACTCTTAGCGAGCTCACTCGCTGGCCTATACCGTCTTCCTCGGCTTCTTATCCTCAGCAGTAGCAGGCCTCTCGCTCTCCGTATCTAATAAAGATTGCCATTGTCAATCCGCCGTCTGGAACCTTCTAATTTCGGCCTTCGTCCGCCCCTTGTTAGATGGCAAGGTGTCAGCGTCCCTGGGTTTAAAAGCGAGCGTTATTTATTATATATTGCTAGCCAGTTGGTTGGTTTCCTCTAGCTAGTAAGCGATAGAAATGGTAAGGAGAGGCTATCTGAGAGACTTCAAATGGGGAAAATACGGAAGGAGGATATCTTAAGGGATCAAGATAGCCGGACGCATTCCATTGACGCTCCTAGCAATGTATCGGCCGGAGGCGAGTACGTTGGTCATATCGGCACATCTGAGCCCCTCCCTAAAAGAGTCGTCTCCAAGCGTTGTCCCATCGCGATAAGTGAAACTTTCTGATCATCTTAGAGCAACTCTTGACCAGTCCATCAAATGCAACTCATCTCTCATCCTCGTTGCGCTGGATGGCGTCCAGCCATCCAACGACATGCTCACCTCCATAACGCGATGACTACCTCAGCTGATTACTGAGCCTGCAAAAGGATCAGACAGTGGCCAAAGACGACCCTGTCATCAATCGTGAAACCGTTACACTGCCACGTACACCGTCGGCCATCTCCTCTTTACCCACAAGTGCATTTGTCTCAAGGACGGGCAGGTGATTCCATATATGGCATGACATGACGTGAGATGACATTGACTTACACGAGACTGAGTCTGTGCTCCACAGGTGGCTCAGTGTGGCACCCCAAGAGTCCCCCGTGCCGGACGCAGCCAGCAATCATTGCATCCTCGGTACCCTTCAAGCCAGCTCAACTCGTCTTTGGCTACGACAAGGGACTTGCCAACTACTAAAGCCCGCTGACTTCCTCCGTGAGTCCCTCTCACAGCATTGACAACAACATGGTCGAATATAAATGCTAGCGCTGGCCCAGCTGCGTCGCGACGGGGTATTCTATTACCTCGACGCCAACTGCTTCAACCTCCCCAAGCTCGTCGCGGACCTGTGCGTGCTCAGGACCTGCGAACCCCTACACGCTCAGAGCTAATGAGACGTACTTCGATATCAGTCAGGCGCTTAACGCCCTTTCCCACTATCCAGCTGGTTTCCTCAAATTCCAACATCAACCGTGGCTGCAGCGACCACGAGAATATGATTGCCACCCAGTTCTGCATTAGGTGCGTGTTTCTTGTTGGGGTGGTAGCAGCACCTCATGGTGGTGCTGACAGATGTATGGTGCATCAGGAGACACAACCAAACGCGAAACCACCACTCTTGCCACCACACCCGCTCAGCCGACTAAGTACCTTGGTCATCGTCTTTTACAATGTATGTGAGGTTGTAGTGACTGATCTTTTGGTTTGTGGGGACATCCTAACTGACGTGGTGGATAGAACGAATCATCGATGAAGCAAGTTCTACAAGGTCGCACCTGGCGACATTTGCAGCTCCCTCATCGTCATGATTGGCACCAAACTCAATCACATTTTTTTCAGTACCTTGTAGGGGAGTCCTATGAAAACAATCAGTTAACATCAGCAGGATCCTGTTGTCCCAACCCAAACTGCACCACGCTGCTGCTTGGCGGTTCGTACAATGTGCAGGCTGTGGATAATATCGCCACCTACTCTGGATACGGGTGAGTTGCGTCCCTCCTCTCTTGCATCAAGAACCTCCAAATAACATCGGAACCGCCCAGTGGTATCTTCGACCAGACCCGTGCATGACCGCCAATCCTCTTTCGTCCAGACGCATCGAAACCATCGTGAATTTCTTTCACAAAGATGCTTCATATTACATCCACTATACATATTTGCATTTTTCACGTTGCCAATAGGCGCCTTGACCAGACATTATTCTAAATGCGTCGGTCATTTCATAAGATACCCGCCGCTCTATATATCATCTGCAGCTCCGGGCGTGGAAAGCGGCCCCGCAATCTCGCGTGTCGATGCGAGTGTAATGACTTAGCTGTGTATTGTACGCGAACCATGCTATTGAGTGTTTACCGCGGTTCCGTTCGTTATGGAATAAGCACAAAGCCCTTACCGTGCGGGTCATGTCGAACCATGCGCCTCAGCCACCGGCTGGCGCAATTGACGGAGATATCTCAACCGCCCTTACCTCCGCCGAACTGTTAAACCAGAGAGGACGCTAGCCTAACTAGGTAGTGAAAGCGAACCCGCCAATCATACGTGCTGCTGA
This sequence comes from Tolypocladium endophyticum, assembly GCA_024339985.1. NCBI lineage: Eukaryota > Fungi > Ascomycota > Sordariomycetes > Hypocreales > Ophiocordycipitaceae > Tolypocladium > Tolypocladium endophyticum. The sequence goes on from JALHBW010000099.1 coordinate 54,334, forward strand.
AAGGGCGGGCTTCCAAGCTTTAGCGCAATCCACATGTCAGCTCCGTAGCAGGGCCCCGGTCCATTCGTTCCGATTGACTTACATATATATCGAATGGCTGGCCGAACAAACCTCCCAAGTTCTAAAGGAAGACTGTACATACACATGTCGAAGCTCATCACCAATACTCCTGGATTTGTATCGAAACGACTGCACCGCTCAAAAATGGCAGCCTTTACACTGTATGGTGCTCGTGGTTCGACCAATACAGATCGTGTCCGCCTGACCCTCGCCGAAGGTGGCTTCACGAATTACGAGCTCGTGCTTGTTAACTTGCAGAAAGGGGAACAAAAGGTGAATGAACTAGTTGTCCTGAGAAGCTGCCGCGTCCTATGCTCCGCCTCGCAAGTTGTATTGTCGTATATCGCTGACGCGGCTACATCTAGTCCGAAGAACACATGAAACGTCACCCGTGGGGTAAAATACCCGTCATCACTTTCCCCGACGGCTTCACTCTGTACGAGAGTCGCGCAATTTGTAAATACCTCGCGAAAAAGTATTCCTTCCCACTGCTACCCCCGGACTCGGACGTCGAGGCGACGGCACTGTTCGACCAGGCGCAGTCGGCAGAAATGCTCTACTTCGCCGACCCTGCAGGAAGAATTGCATTTGAGAATTTTGCAAAGAAATTCATGGGGCTTCCTCCCGATGAAACCGTCGTCTTAGGTGCACTGCGGTCGGTCGAGACTTTTCTCGACGTGGGAGAGCATCTCTTGCAACACGAACTTTACATGGCTGGAAAGGACTTCAGTCTCGCGGATGTTTACTACATTCCGCTAATCCAAAGGCTTTTTGCGTGCGGGTATGTAGACGTCATCCTCAGTCGCAAAGCTGTGAGTGCTTGGTGGGATCGCTGCATCAATAGGCCAGCCATGCAGAAGCTTTTGGCCGCTGACAAGGAGGCTGCAGCTGCTGGGGCTGCTGCACGTAAATAGGATAGAAATGAATGCGAAGAAGAATCTGTAGCCGTCTAGCTGCCCCAAGACAGGCGCGGCGCGGCACCCAGCTCGCTCAGGTCCACGATGCACGCCCAACACCGCGCGCACAGAGTATTGTGATCCGCTCCAATGTGTAGGTTGAGTAGCACAGTACAATCGCGTGTTCCCCAGCGGCCTGTCAACTTCAACACGGAAGTGCTTCATGAGAGTGCATGACAGCGTGCATTGCTTACTCGAAACTTGCCAGCTCCGTATCCTTTTCGTGCCTACGCACTGCGTACCGCATCCCACCTTGAAAAGCAGCAGCTCCCAGACACCTCCACATTGGCTGGCCAAAAGGTGTTAAATTTCGGGATGCGGCCGTGGCCTTCAAGGGTTTGTTGGCGTTCGCACAACAAGCAACGTAACTGAGGAGATAGGAGTCGATGATGGGGTAATAATGCCATTGTACGGCCGAGCTATCCAGAGCCATTCAAAAGCGACGAGGACGCACTTTCTGGAATTCATAGTGAGTGCATTGTTCAAAATGAGTGCTACTGAAGAATGTACAAATCCTCCACAATACGCCATTGCGTAATTTGCAGCGCAAGGAAGTAAATTGAGGAGCATCATATCCCTGTACTCAGCGACTGGCACGAAGCAAGCTTTGAGCGCGCATTTGCCTAGTTCCAACCCCGGGAGTGTCCGAAAGGAGCTGAGCAAACAGAGCCGCCCTTGAGCCCCAATTGTTGCTGACGAAACGCAGTAATTTAATGGACTGACAACGTCCATAGCAAGCCCAGCCAGGAAGAAGTGACCAATACAATTGGCATTTGAACACATTCGCGCCGGTGGACGCCGCCAAGCGCGGCGCTGTCCTCAAAAGGGTGGAAGACCTGGAGATCTCCTAGACTACGCTGAATCATAAAGAGCTTGAGGCGTACCTCTACCTCTCCCCCGAGGAAATGCAATTCTCAGCACTGTACCTGTTCGAGACATTAACGTTGGTCGTTCAGAGGACACCGTCAGTGTTGACGCCTTCACCTCCAACATCATCGACGGTCGTGCCCTCAATACGGTCCACAGCTCTCCAGAACCCATATCTGCTCAAGGGCCCGCCAGGAATGTGGCGAAGAAGTCCGCGAAGTACTCAGTCAACTCCTGGGCGAGGGCCTAGAACTTTGTTCATAGCGATCAGCAAGCCTTAACTCCAATTGCTGCCGATTAAAAAGTAATGGGGTTAGCAAAGTAGGTACTTCTTAGGCTAGTCCAGGCAAACATGTTGCGGCAATGATTCCGTCAAGTGCAATCATGAGTTTCCTTAACCCTAGTAGTTAAATGATCTCCGTAACAAAACTTAATCGGAAAAGCCAAATTATCCCGCGGTCATCGCATATTGAGTTCCAGCAATCCTTTACTAGTACTTATTTATTTTAAGATACATTAAATTTTATTCACACGATTCTAAGTGAATAGGAGAAGAGCAAAAGCGAAAAAAATCATTGTTTTTCATAAATAAGACTAGGGATCACAATCGAGTCAAGGGGTCCCACGAGGGGTCCTCCTTTTATGTACCCATCTACTACCCCAGCTCTCGGCATCTCTGTTATCTATCCACTGCCTAGAAATGAATATTATCCCATAGATATACACGCTTATGAAAGAGATTGTCCTCTTATGAAATCGTGTCGCATCGTCCGCAGGGTGCTTAGAGAGCGACGACCGCCGCGGCAATCAGGCAACCCGCGCTCCAAGCCAAAGCCGAAGCGCCGGCCGTGACCACGGGCGCCTTGGTCGGGCTCAGCGGAGCGGCAGTCTTGCTCGGGCTCTGGGGCTGGGGAGCGGCTGCCTTGCTCGGGCCCTGGGGCTGGGGAGCAGCAGCCTTACCGGGGGATTGTCCGTTCTGCCCGTTGGCAGGCTTGTTGGCAGGCTGGTTGGCAGGTCCAGAGTGGTTTCCGGCCTTGGCGGGGTGGACCGGCTTGATAGTAGGCATAGGAACGGTATTGCAGGCAGGACCACCGCAGCCAACAGGGACAGGAGTAGCGCAGGCAAGAGCTTCACAGACGACAGTAAAGGTAGCTCCAGGAACAGTGGTGGTGACGGTGACGCACCCGCCGTTGCAAACGGGCTTGGTCGGTGCAGGGGTGCAGTCGGCGGTGCAAACGGGCTCGATACAGGTGGTAATGGTGCCATCAACCGTACGCGTCACCGTCGTCATAGTCGCGTTGTGATGAACTGGTGCCGACGTGGTGGATGCATGAGTGGTGGTGGAGATTGGCCCGGAGCTGGTGGAGCTGACTTCCTTGGAGGTGGTGGACTCCACGGACGATGTCGAGCAGGACGTGACGAAATCGTGGGTGGTGGTGGTAGGAACAGTAGTGGAGCTTGATGTCGAGATGGACGTAGAGCTGGGCGTCGGGGTTGGGGTCGGCGTCGTCGAAGTCTCCACGCTAGGCTTGGGAAGAACGACATTGAAATAGTCTTCTTCACCACCCCTCCTCAGGGTATGACTCAGGTGCGGGCCAGTTTGTAAGTACTCCTCGATTTTAACTCTGACCATGCCGTCGAAACGTTGGCCGAGATCAATCGAGAAAGATCCGTCGTCAATTGTCGTGCCATTGGATGCGAACCTATTACCGTTGATGATCGCTTTGTAACTCCATTTCGCGTGGATAACAGTATTACCGCCCTTCTTCCACCCATTACCGTACCAATAAGCGATATGATCTTGCTTCAACGTAAAAAATGTCGACTCTTTCCCTTGTGACAAACACCAAGTCACATCACTTCTAATCAATTGCCAATCCTCCCATTGCCACATGTCGCTGCAGAACTCTGCCGACCCATGGTCGACAAAAGTTTCTGGAACGGACTGAACGGAAAGAAAGGCCTCGACAGCAGGTTCAACGTCGGCAGGTGCAGCCCTCGCGCCGAGGGCTAGGAGCGACAGAAGAGATACGGTAAACAGCATTATGGTTACCGGGTAGGCTAAGTCGGTAGTAAATAAGTATAGGCGACGGTTGCGTAAATAAAAACAAGCGAGTGTAGTAGAATCGAAGTAGAAAGCCTTATATTACGATAGAGAAGAATAAACTCGAGATCAAGAAATAGGGTAGTATTATATATAGGAGTTACTGCTCCTTAGATATATCCAGGCTCTCTCCTGAGAACTAGGAGTAATATGCGAACAGATTTATCGGATGATTTATCGTATTATTAATTTAACTTCATTTTTATTCTACTATTTACACATAATCATTAGGCTAGGAGCAAATTATCCCTTCTGGTGCGGTACGCGTTGTGGGTTCAAGGTGAAAGAGCAAAGCCAATCACATGCTGAGAATAACCTCGGGCTCAGCGTCCGATTGGGCTCTGCCATATTAGTTTGAACCCGCAACCCTTACCGCACGGTACCTCAGGGATAGAGGAGCGCAGGTTGGCGCGAAGCGCAATGCACGTAGTACACTCTGGGATAGTAAGTACAGTAGCTCGGCTCTTAAATTAGACGTAAGATTCGCTCGTATAGTGAGCCTTCCCTTTGCGTAAGTACGAGTCTTATTGGCCGATATCCGCTAGACTTGGTCCCTTAACTCGAGGGGTAGGACTTGGCGCCTGGTAGGGAGATGCCTTAGCTCAGCACATTCTATGCACAAACAATTAAGCCAAGCAGCCTACGTCGTTATATCTTACCCTACCAAGCCCTCAGGTAAATTTGAATGCACTACTCATACTGATATACTTCATCTCGTACAATAGCAAGGGCTAGAAAATTAGCATTCTTGGATCATCTAGATTCTTGGCTTGCCGAGGGCGGGGGCGGGGGGCGAGGCTACGTTACCAGGCGATAGTACCGTGCGAGAACGAGCATACGGAGTAGCTTGAAGCCCCTTATCGATCGCAACAGGACAAATCGAAACCGCATCGTGCCGCCTCTGGCTACCTACCCCTCATAGCCTGCACGAGTAAAGTAGCAGGACGATGTGCCGCAGAACTACAACCGAGCTGTTGCTTTACCCTGAAGCAATCGACATGGGTACAATGCACGGGAGTTTCGCAGAGCGATCGCCTCTGCTGCTGGGTGCGCAACGTCACGATCCCCTGATCGCCTCAGCCCTCAGCCTTATCAGGGAGCTGCCATCACGCCAATTCCAGGAGCCGAGATTACGAATTGAACACCTCCTAAAGTTTATGAACCAATGGGAAACCTAGCCGAGGACAGCTAGCCCGTGTCCGAGCGGGTCCGAGAACAGGCCAAGACAAATCGCACATGGAAGAATACATGTACCTATTCATTGTGGCAAATTAAGGAATCAGATTCGTGGCCCGAAAAACAGTCCGCCACTTCGTAATGAATATCAGCGTATTTCGGAGTTCTCTCCCCGACCACTTCTACCCCCAGTACATGTTCTATAAGCCATTAGTCTTTCATCCACATTGCTAGCTACGCCTTGCAAACGGTCTTTCTCGGTCCGCAGCTCGGCATCAAGATCGGGTGAAGATTCTAATGCGCCTAGAAGAACGACTTTGAGTATCTGATGGAAGAAGCGCTGGAAAGCTACTGAAATAGGCTCAAGGCCAGGAGATCTGGTATGTGCATGAACGAGCTCAAGATCAATAAGCCACAATTGTAAAGAGGCCAACAGAGATGCTTTCTCTGATAGTAGTCGACGAGCGTTCCCTGTCATTTCGACACGCGACACTCTGTCGAGGAATCCAAGCGTTGATGCGGCGATCTTTGTAAGCTCAGCCCGCGTATCGGGTGCAATCATACGCAGATTGCGAGATGCACCAGTTGGTTGATGCGGCGACATCAAACACGCAGACACGGTTGTCTCGCTTATGTCGTCTGTTGTTGGAGGCACCGCGAACTTGCATGGTGCAGCGAACAGCTTGATGATAAAAACGTCCAGCAAGGGTAGCTGATCGTGGTGTGCTGGCATCAACTTATTTGCACCAACAACATTTGGCCTTGCTCGAAACTCGTGCATGATGCTGAGTCCTTGAATGATGTGTTGGGCCATGACAGCATGATTCCCCCTCACTTGCTCGATACTGATGAAGATCTGACAGCAAAGTAATGCCGACTTCAACCCGTTGGAGCCCGGAGACGACAAGTTGGACGCGAGACCCCTTAACGCCAAGCAGTATTGCTGGAGGCCATATTCATAGCCAAAGCTCTTTGAGTGCTGCGTTCGAGACGCTACAATGTCTCCAGACGTCTCGAGATGTTCCCGAAGAGCTCTGAGAGACGAGACTGCGTGTCGTATTGGCAGATCAGTCGAGCTGGCTTGGAGTACCTGCTTAGCTTCTTCGTCACATCTTAGCTGCACATCGAACATGGTCTTGGTGGAGAAGTAGCGATTGAGGAGTTCGATGTCGTGAGGGGAGATCTTAGTTACAGTGGGCCGTATGGGTAGTAGACCATCCCCTGATTTGCTGCTGCCAGCATGATCGTTGTTGATGGATTGGCTGGTAAAGAGTCTAAAAGGAGACTCATAGCCGTCGCAAGTACGACCAGTATTGACACATTTCTGGCAAAATGGCTTGTTCTCGTCGCATTTAACTTTTCTTATTCTATTGCTAAGTGAGCACAACCATAATAGAGCTGACCTCTTGTCTAAGGCCACAACCTTGGGGTATGGATCGGTGATGGGATCTGAGGCTGACCTGCAGGTTGCACAACCAGTTTTCACCTTGGATCTAGGCATGATGCTGTGTTTGTGGGCGACAAGGTTTTCAGCAATCGTTGATCGGCGAGCAAAACATCCACGCTCGTCGAGCAGCACGCCTACAGAGAAGAGAAAGACTTGTCGCAAGCGAGAAATCCATGCAGGCGAATCAAACGATATACCTTGATTTATCAGGGCCCCTAGAGGCAGGCGAGTCGGAGTTGCGTCGGCTCAAGTGCGTGATTAGGTATCCACGCTAAGAGAGGGGGGAGCTATGATACGGGTTCCACTCTATAAGTCCATATTACTATATGCGTTATTTGTACCTTTAGGAGCATATAATTAATGATATTCAATAACCTTTATTGCTATAAAGAGAATAGCTTAATAAGGCTGTCTTGCTCCTATATAACTACGACCAACGGGGCACGCCATTGCCCAAAAGGCATTTAATTTCAGTCGAATCTGCCGCCTGCAGAAGGTAATCAAGTCGGGACAAAGATAACCAAGCAAAACACGAAAGGGACCACAGCACACACGAGCGGGCCACTCTTGAAGGATGGCACCGCGAGAAAACCCCGGCTTTATGCTGAGATGTGAGTGGAGCTTGCCAAAGAACAGCTGGAGTGCTACAAAGTACAGAGATGCCGAATTAGTTCTTCCAATGACGGTCTTGAGTGATATTAGAGGCTCACGGAGAGAATTGACTCGCAAGCTCATAACATTCCGTGAGATACGACGAGCCACAACAGCCTACATTGTTCAAGGAGCTGAGTTCGTTGATAATCTTAGGAATAAGTACTGCGATGATCTGCTAGACGCCCAGTCAGAAGAAAAGCGGAACGCCAATCAGAGACATCAACGCTAGTGGCTGAGATTTGACTTGCAGGGTCGTCCAGCGCCATACAAAAGACGCTTAACTTCAGACTGCCAACCATTGCAACCAGTTTATGACCTGATGGTGGGTAGCCGTCGTATCTCTCCAAGGGCTGTGTCTCCTGGCTCGCGGTAACTGCTAGTTTGTTGAGGGCAACGGAACACACCAAAGGCCGAGAGCAACGACTGCCGTTGTAAGCTGGAAGAAGGGCCCAGACGTCCAAGGCAATCGTGTAAATAAGATGGAAGGCATGAATGGCCTTGTTGTAAAGATCACATGGAAAAGACGTCTCACGGGACTGAAATTCGAGAGGCTACAAAGGCCATCTCAGCAAGAGTGGGAGGGCAACAAATCCCTCAATTGAACTATGAAAAGCTCATGAAAAGTGTGTGTAGCGCATCTGGAAGCATCTGATCTCAGGGATCTCAATGCTTCTTATATGTCCACATCCTCCCATTCCTCCTTCGGGCCTGACTCAGCAGCTTGTGGGTTCAGGGTCTGCTGGGCTGCCCCGACAAACTAGCCTGCTGTTGTCCAGACTGTCACATTTCATCTCGACACACCGGGGCGTTGCCTTGCTTTCGGGGACATCGCATACCGTGTGCTTCATTTAGGGGACCATGGGTATTTCAGTCGAAAGCGAGGTAAACGTAGGGTTATCGATGATAACAAAATGATGAGTAATAGCTGAGGAGTGCAGGGTAAACGTGGGTACGCGTGGTGGTGAAGCGACCAGTAGAAAAAGGTGAAGCGATACAGGATACCTACATGTATACTTCATGTTATCCCCTCGAACAACTCTTATCCACACTCGTGCGCTTCACCCCCTCCAGGCTCTCCTCTTTCACACAAGCCCCGCCCTTCTCATGTCTCTGAAGCCGCGTCCGCGGTCAGCCCCTCTCGCTCGCCGCCATCGCCACAGAGGCCCCGCAAAACAATAGGGAGGTGCGACGCGGAGTCCTCGGCACTCGTGATGTGCATCCGGGATCAAAGTGACCGGTTGATCCCCAGCCAGCAAAATATTTACCTACTGATTGTGTAGTACGTGCCTGTATGTACTCTTTTTGGGTCTCAAAATTTATGGAATACGGGTCTCCGGGTCCACGACCTAGCCGATGGTGACTGACCCGCACTTTGGAGCACTCGCTGCAGGCCCAACAATCCCCATGGGCAAAACGGGAAGGCTAGTCCCATTAGGATCCCGGACACAGCCGCTTGCGATGTCTGTCGTGTATGGCCCTTGAGATGCCACAAGACAAACTGTGGACTGATATCTCGGCGCCGGACAAGGATTCAATGAGTCGCGATGACATCACCACTGTCCATAAGAGGAAATAGTTCAGCTACACCAAGCTATTCTTATCTATTGAACACACGCGAGACGATGTCTTGATGTTTCTTTTGCGACGAAATGCTACTAAGCTAACTCATGGCTCACAGATGGCAGGAGGAACGTACATATGAATATTTGGGGTATCGGCGCGTGCCAGAATCAAGCCGTAGTAACCAGCATATAGTAGGATAGATGGCCAAAGGCGTAGGGCAGATCGTGGCGCTATATTTACGTCAGGACGAGAGAACACACTAAGAGCCGAGTATTAGTCCAATCTCAAAGGTACGGTCTGTTTTACCTAATCCGTGAGACACATTCGAAACAGCTCTGTTGTTCGTTATCACGTCAACAGCATTCGGTAAGAAGCACGGGAGGCAGAGAAGGCAACCTAAAAATTAGGAAGGCAACAATTCCAGTAAACTATGAAGAGTTCGGGAACAGTCAAAAACAGCATGGGAAATCATCTGTCTATGGAAGCCTGGTTATCCAGTATATATCCACCCTCCTTCTTCAATCCACATGTGGACCTGCCCAAGCAAAAGGGGGATCAGGAGTCCGTCCGGCTGCCCCGACAAAGATGAACATCCTTTGTAATGTGTAAATACTCGTACTGTACACAGTAGACTAAGGGAGTATAATACGTCACTGATAGGTGAAATAAAAGATTTGCCGTCAGGACTACACTCGCAACCTTCTACACCTACTACGAGTTGTACCGTAGCTCAGACGTGAACTCCCGCAACTCCAGTACTACCCTGTACTTAAAAATCCCAGCCACGGCTGCCTTCCCCTAAAAGTGTTGTCAAGTTTGCTGATCCAGATACGAGATGGCCCCACTGGAATCCTTGACTAGCGCAGGACTGCATAAGACATGGACAAATGAAACCTCGCTACAGAGTTTCGCTAAAAACGCCCACAGGCTGCTAAGTGGAGAAATGAGTCGGGCGTTGGGGTCCCATGGACCCGGGCAACCATAAACCTCGATCACGCGTTGGAGGCCTTCTGCCTTGTTCACTGCTTGCCGAATGGCCTCACTTCGATTCATGTCAGGCGCCGAGTTCAATTATGCTTGCTGTGTCCTGGCGGCAGACCAATGCGTTGCTGGCAGTGTTGTTAGCGCTCGCAGCGGTTTGCCACTCGCAAGCAAACGTTACATTCCTTGGAGACCTGGGAAAACCCCAGGGGTCGTACGATGAGAACATCGTCTACAAAATCGGTGATAGGTGCCAGGTCAAATGGAAGACGACATATGACAGCGTCGACATTTGGGTGGTTAGGCAGTACCCGTTGACACCTGGCGGTAATCTCTTGCTGCAACGTAAGTATTCAATGGGAGAAGAGACGCGGTTTCTTCAGAAAATTCCCAGGAGCCCGCTGACCGAGACTTAGCCAACATCATCATCAGCAACTACACCTGGATTCCCCAACTTGACGACTTCCCGGAAGGAGCTGGGCCTGGCCATGATGCCATCTTCCAATTTTACATTTACGCTGCAGGGTCAAAAGGCTCCCCAACAGAGAGCCATAGCTTCAACCTGACTGCGCCCAGCAGCTTAGCACCTAGCACAACAACCTCATTGTCGGAACAAGCTTCACCGACGAGCTCGGGCCTGTCTGGTACATCGAATTCGAACTCGAACTCGGAGTCGGGCCTCTCGAACGGCGCCATCACAGGTATCGCTCTCGGCGTTATGGCGATTGCGGTGCTCGTGGCCCTATCGACGGGCTTCATATTCTGGCGGCATGGGCAGCAGCGAAAGCAGCGCCTAAACGACAAGAGTGAAACAGAGACGGTTCTTGACCGGGACTCGTACGCGCCGCAGGAGCTTCACGCGCAGGACGCGCAGCTTGAGCTGCAAGGTGATACGTCGATCTTCGAACTCAGTTGTGAAAGCGAAATTCCTTTGGAGCTGGACTCAGCCGCCATAGCTAGGATTTCTTACCCGCCAGATGCGGTGGCGCAAGACCCAAGGCGCGACAAAAAGCGATGATTGAAACAATTGATCCACAATGTTTGCGGCGCCCAACGTGCGAATTTGGTGTCGAAGGGTACGGCCATAGCATTATCTGCTCTCCTTCATCGTGAGCGTGTAAATTTCGGCAGTGGAATGGACTAGCGTGATAGTGCAATCACTCGGAATGTGTCGAAGCGCGGAGCTGGTGTGTTTGTAGGGCTTGAATTCAGTGGCATAATCGCCCGAGGGCAACCCCTTAATGAATCGAGACGAGAGTCCTTGCGTCTTCGTACGTACGCCTTGACGGGCCGTGGGCTCACGTCATTGCACCTTTTATTCCTTGCTATCTCGGACCCGAGCCCTGTTTCAGCGCTGGATGATAATTCGTGCACGGCCATTGACCAGGTTGCCAGACTCCGCTTGTGAAGCATTTTGGGCCAAGTGGAGCAGGACAGGGAAGGTACGAGTACAGAGGCGCGGCAGTTCTTCCTTGCCAAGGCCAGCAATTTTCGATACGAGAAATGCCTATTCTGTGTTAGCTCGAGCAGCATGGGTCCTAATGTCGGATTTGCCGATGCCTGCTACCGCACTCGTCTCACGGCGTTCGCCGAGCACGCATCCTCAAGGTGGGCTTATCCCTTTTCTTTTTACCGAATTTTCCCCTTTGTCTCGCGGTACTGATCCCAATGCTACTGCCTTTCGTTGTCCGGCGATGTCATCGAGCTCGTGCCACTAACTTGCTGATCATAACGCACTCTTGAAAAGGTCATGCTGGGTCCGCATAGATGCGGCCACCGATTCAAGTGCTGACCTGACCTAGCTGGCTGCGGCTTGTTCGTCGATAGCCGTTCCTATGCCGCGGCCTGTTATCCTGCTTGTGGGTGACAATGCGCGGCCTCATGGGCTTCGGCGCACTGCTCGCCGCCTTGCCAATATGTCAGATCAGCGCCAGCGCGGCAGACGCCTTCACCAAACCGTCGGGCCAACCCTATGGCAACTTCGCCGTCAACCCTGTCTACAGAGTCGACGAAGACATCGACGTTGAATGGGAGACGGGACTTCGCAGAATTGATCTTTTGCTGTCCCGGCTCCTCTTGAATGGCCCAGGCTTGAAGACCCAGGGGCAGTGGGTAGTGAATAGTAGGTCGCTGCCAGGATTTGTCTGTTGCTAACGCGTTTTCTACCCTCTGGCGGCTAATGAGAATCTCTGAAGGTGATACCGCAGACAAACATTTCACATGGAAGGCCGGCGATAGGGCCCGGTACTTGGAGCACGTCCCCGACGATCAAGACGCCGTCTTCTATTTCTCCATCAGCTTCGTGGGTGCCAACACAACCATCTTCAGGGGAGCCAGCCATTACTTCAACCTCACCACCAGCGACAAGCATTTGCCGGAGCCGACCTCCTCGACTACTGCGACCACACACAACGAAATCGGCGCATCCTCCGCCGCGGCAGAGTCTGCTTCAGCGCTGTCAAAAGGTTCTATCGCAGCCATCGTAGTTGCTGCTCTGGTCATCACTTCTCTAGGTCTAGGTGGCTTGGCATTCCTGCTTTGGAGGCGGTCGCGACGGGATGGGGCGCGACTGGGCTTCCGCCTGAGCACGACGTCTTCGAGGCAGAGTGGCCTAGTGTTGGAGAAGAACCCCGAGGAATCGGAACACACCGAGAGTCGATGGATATCGGAGCTCGCCACCGACGACACAGTCATTGCCGAGCTCCCAAGCACATGTTGGACGCATTTCACCGCGGAACTCCCTTCAAACTGCGGCGTCCGCCGCTCAGGGGACAGCTGGGATGCCAACGCGGACGAAAGGCTAGATATCATTGAGCCCAGCCCGCCGCCGCCGTACGACAGTGTGCCATACCATGCAGGGATCACGTCATACACAGAGAAAGCTGGGCCGATGAACTAGCTAATTAAGCTATCTGGATATCCAGGATGTGCACTTTATTATGAGCACTTGAGCGCGTTACCACAGCAAGAAAGCGAATACCTATTTCATGTGCACAGTACGTCAGCACTGCAAAAATGGAACAGGCAAAAATTTTTGGCGCAGCGACAATTGCGTTAGAGTTCGTTTGGCGCTGACTGGCAAGCTGCCTCTCAGATTGGAGGCAGATGGCTGGGGGAGGCGAGACGGGGCGCCTGTTGACTCTTTTGGGGAAGCCGACCTGAGAAGCCCAAAGGTCGGGATACCGCATCCCTGAGAAACGGATCCCGAGAAATGGGACTAGGGCGAGAAATCCTGATGAAGCTGAGGCATGGGATTCACAGCCGAAGCTTCTTACATCACTTCTTGCCCTTTTGCACATCGTCGTCATTGCCTTCAGAATGGTGATGTATTCTGGAACGCAAGCCGAGCGGAAGCATTATAGCAACCCGATCGACCAATTGGGAGCTATTGAGAGTGTCAGGAATATGCCTGCAACCTTTTGGCGTCTAGACCATAATCCTACGCCAGTAAAGCCGGATACTCTGTTAGGGGCAGTTCGTTTGACAGCCCAGACCTACTGTTCTGGGCGTTGATTCAGCTCCCTGTACCGTTTACTATGCATGGAGTAGGCGATTAAAAGCACGAATAGCACGAATACCCCAAGATCACTTGCGTAGCGGCGAGAGAGTAATGCATTCCATAGCTCAGCGAAGCTTTGATGAGATTTCTTCTCGCGGCCCAGGCACTTCTTTGGTTTTGGGTGAAGAATGGCGCTCCTGCTTGCTCTCCTCCGGCTCCTGATCACAAGAAGTGATTAAACTTCTAGCTCATGATCTGTTGAGACTGCTTCATACTGGACCAAGCTCTAGGTAAAATAGACGTAACTAGTGATAGCAATGACGGCGACACCACCCAACAGAGTGTGAAGTTGATTCGACGCCTACGTAACATGGAGATCAACGCTGGTGATGGAAATGGTTACGACATGTGTCTCCCTTGCCTAGTCGGGTCGTCACCTTTTCAATACGTAACTGCGTATATCTTCGCCTGCTAGCAAGTATCTCTATCTTACATCGTGAGATAGAAAATATGAATTAAACCACACCTCTTTGCTCGGGCCTAACTTAAGATGTCCTGTATTTCGCAGGATGCCAAGAGAATCCATCATGATTGCTCGAGCCACAATCTCGACAGAGACCTAGTGAAGCTATGAAGGTGATGCCGCGCGAAACAATCAATTTTCTGACTACGGAAAGACATTGCCAACTGATTGACCAAATCAGTCGGCAATGTCTGAATTTAATGAACCACATGCGACGAGAAAGGATGTATGCACGCAAGGCTATATATTATCATTGGTCTTTCATAGAATCTTTGGTTGGCGCTCAAGCCTAGCTTTCAACCAGGGTATCTCGTCCAATGAGTATCTGTAGGCTCGGAACAGCGCATTAGATTCTCCGGGAAAAAGTTTGGCAGTGATCGTGTCGGGATATTGCGCAAAGTAGATGTTAATATACTCCCAGCAGACATACCCTTCCGGTGTGACCTCAAAAATTCGGCCAAAAGCACTCTCGCATAAAAGAGTATTTCCATTAGGCAATCGCTGTGCGCTGCCCATAAACGGAGTAAAGAAGTTGTGCATCTGTGACGAGTCGCGATACTCCCAAACGATTTCTTTGCTCTGTCTATCGACCTCGATGGCTCGAGTGTATGTGACGGATTCCCCGACCCTAAATGTACCGTTGTCGAAGATGAGAATATTGCCATTCTCCAATTCGGTTGCGTTATGCTGCTGCGCAAGAACGTCGCAGCCAAGCTTCCATACAATATTTCCCGTTGATTTGTCGATGATGATCACAGCCGACACAGATCTCAAGGAGGCAAGTATATGCCTTCCATCCTGCATCGGGAGCACTGAGTTAATGAGAGGGTAGTGCTCACGCGTGTAATGGGCCTGAAGAGGAAACTCGTCTCGCGGTAATCTCTCAGACACCTTCCATTGCCAGACTAGTTTTCCATCTGCATCGACCTCATTGATTGTGTCCGCGTAAGTGATGCCATCAATTTCGCTGCCTGGAACCCCCCCGATAACTTTTGCGGAGTCCTCTGGAGAAAGTGGCTCGAGACTCGTGTATAGAATCCGGCCATCGCCAAAATGAAACTGGTCATGATGTCCGAGGGGATCCGTGAACTGTCGAACCACGTTGCCCTCGGGGTCCAGCTCACTCATCACGCCACCCCCATACTTGTTGAAGAAACGAAATGGAAAAGGACCTCCATCCTTGGTGGTGCAAGAGGGAGCGCTCCTGAGGGTGTTGACGGCAAGGTTCCCATTGGGGAGTAGGCGAGCGTGCCTACCGATTTTCCCAGGAAGTTTCCAGGAATGGACTTCGTTGCCCTCAATGTCGATAATGTGGGCAACGTCGCTTGTCAAAGGGCAGAAGAGGGTATAGCCACCAAACGATCTTTGTTTGTCGACGCCTGTCAGACCAACCCCTCTGCGCTTGAGCGTATTCTGTTCCATTGCTCTCTCTCTTGGTTCGGGATGATGAGGGGAGGCTTTTTCAGGATCAAGATTCACAGGATGAGGTATTCCAGGGCGTATATGAAATGTGGCGTATCACTAGTCTTTATTCATGTGCACAAGCTGGATCTAAACCCAGGAACAAGAGCTGGCCGGCGGCATGCCGATGGCCCCACATTCACCCTACGGCATGCCTACGGCGCCAAACGTCACCGGAGCCACCCTCCTTTTATCTCCGATAGATCTAGCGCGCCAGCATGCCTTTTCATAGGTCAACGCCTATCAGCACGCCATTTATCGAGCTCATGGTATCTTCGTCTCTCGATTTGTCGTGGCTGGGGAGCCTTCATCCGAAAGGTTGAGCTATATGGAAATCAATAGAAATGCAACGGGTTGATATAGTGCGAGATATTCGCTACTGTACGACAGACCGTTGCAACATAACCATGGGCAAAGACACGCATCACATTCAAAATTAAAGCAATCAATCAATCGACTTCTGAGAACTTGCTACAAAATGACGAATAGCTCTCAGCATGCTTCTAATTACCCTAGCAGCGGAGAGAGTACCACTGTGGCTCCTGATGAAACCCTTGGGGTTCCCGGGTACGACCCGAATATCGAGATTACGATGAAGGAGGGCCGAAGAGCATTACTCAAAGTCGATCTTCTCATCATGCCGTTTATTATGCTATGTTTTTGCCTCCTTCAGTTCGATCGCACAAATATCGGCAACGTCTTGACAGATTCGATCCGCGCGGATATTAATGTGGACAACTCGGATATCAACCTGGCGCAAACCCTTTTCACCGTTGGTTTCATTATTACCGAACTTCCTTTCAATCTGATCAGTAGGTACATTGGACCAGAGAGATTCCTTCCGGTGACGATGTTCCTGTGGGGAATCGCTACTTGGGCTCAGGCCTTCCTCAAAAACGCCGCGGGGCTCTGTGCCGCAAGGTTTTTTGTGGGTGCTCTCGAAGGTGGTTATATTCCTGGCTTTGCACTCTACATCTCGAGATTTTATACGAATGACGAAATGGCCCTCCGTTTTGCCATTTTCTGGGCCTCGAACAATATTGCCGGTGCTCTTGGTGGACCATTGTCACTCGGTTTGATCTCCCTCGGTGACCGGGGCGGGCTGAGAGGGTGGCAGTGGCTGTTCATTGTTGGTACGGGCATCGCTGCAAGACAGACAGGCTAATCACTAACTTTGACAGAGGGTATCTCGACTTGCATTCTCGGGGTCGCTGCATATGTCTACCTGCCACATGGGGCTGCCGAGCCGAAGACCTTTTGTCGGAGATCCGTCAACCTCTTTAGTAAAAAAGAAGCTGTCATTATTGTTACCCGAGTCATTCGAAACGATCCTACAAAAGCAGACCGATACCACAAGCCGGTACAGCCCTCCGACATCATCGAAACATTCAGAGACTGGAGACTGTATGGGCATCTCGCGTCAGGCCTGCTTTCTATGATCATGATCGCACCTATGAACACATATGCGCCGTCGATCATTAAATCTCTTGGGTTCACGGCGATACAAGCGAATGGGCTCAATTCCGTGGGTAGCGCTTGTGCATTAATACTTTCAGTGTCCTTGGCCTTCAGCAGTGACCACTTTCGGGAACGGGGCCTGCATATAGCTGGCGGGTATTTGTGGGGGGCTGCTGGCCTCCTATGGCTAGCTTTGGCTCATGATAATATAGGCAGATGGGGTCTTTATGGCAAGTCTTGCTCTCCGTTTAACGAGGTCTGGCACTAATAAAGCATGCCATTAGGTGGTGTGGTGTGGACACAGATGGGCATGGGCTGTTCCCAAGCGATTTCTGCAGCGTGGCTCGCGACCAAAATGCAGGACTACAAGCGTCCCGTTGCCCTAGCTGCGTATGTCATGAGCATCCAGCTCGCTAACTTTCCTGGCAACCAGCTGTTCCGACAGCAGGGTAGGCTTAGCCATCGCGCATACGCACCGTGCAATTAGTTGATCACGCTTACAGATGCTCCGAGGTACACGCGTGGCCTGGTAATTGCTGCTTCTTGTGCCATTGCGGCGTCATTCGTGATACTCGTCTGGAAGCTATTATATCGAGTGATTGACAACGGCGATGGGGGTGTTGAGATGAAGTTTAACGTTGCAACACAACGTGAGACAGAACATCTTAAGGCGTGACAAGCATTGGATATCTGTTATACAACGGCCTGTCCCGCCAAATGGCATCCCGATTGATAGTAGAAGAGCGACAACCGAATCTGGTCCTATGCACCCTTACGGCTGGTCGCTGGGCGGACTCCAGGACTGCCGCGATATAGATGTGCGGAGCCAGAATATATGAGCACGGCAGCGCTCGAACATGAAACAGAGTATCGGCGCCCTGTAACTCTCAATAACGATCACTGGCTTTCTTAAAACGGTTAGGCTGCCATGATGATTGGCATCAGTCCCCTTATCACGTGCCGATCACGACATTGCTTATCGGCGTAACAAACCGGATTATCATTCAATCGCCACCCACTTAAAAGCATCGGACTTCCTGGGGGTTCACACTCGCACGTTTGTCGCCGGAATGTGGCTATTATAAGACAGCGCGAATATGCCTCCTCTGCGGTCGTCTGGCAGAGCTTCCAAGGCTTGCGGCCTCTGCCGCAAGTACAAGACGAGATGTTACGCCTCTCAAAGCAGAGCGGGTAGCTGTCTCCGCTGCGAGACCCTGTGCCAACCGTGCTCGTTGGACTCGGTGCCCACGATTCGATCCCCAGACCATCAGCAACGTCTTGACCAATGCGTTGCTTCCACTGCAAAGGGCAATGATTCTGTAATGTTCGAGAGGTGAAGGAGCGGCATGCCCAACCCCAGGACCAGGACGGAGTTGCTGATTGCGCGATGGGACAGGCTCTCACGTCTCGAGAAGACTGTCGAGGCCGTGGTGCATCATCTTGAATCCCGTCCTGATGGTGTGGCCATGTCCACGCATGACTCGCCTGCAAGCATGGTGATCGAAACTCGAACCCACGCAGAACGCAATCCTGCCCCTGTGTTGCTGATTCGGGATGCTACTACGGATGCTGGACTTGGTGTCCAACGCTCTCTGTCATTCTCGGAAGCATTAGAGTCGGACGTCATTTCCAACGGGCTGATAACATTGACAACGGCCAGGCTACTCATTGAATTGTCAGTGCAGCTTTCTTCAGTGTCCGAGATCTGTGTCGCTCACAAAGTGCAGGTTCCACGCACATTATGGTCGATGGATCAGATTCTCGGAGGAGACGCCGACTCCAACCATCCTGCTGCGAGCTAGAAAATCTCCATTGTTGCTCTGCAGCATCTTTCTCATTGCTGTGAGGCACACGTCGCAAGAACTTGCCGACGAACTGGCCCCGAAGTTGTTTCATGAAGCAACGAGACTCCTCCAGCAATCCATGCTTGTGGTCCCCCAACCAATTGAATTTTTCCAAGCTGTCATAATTTTAAGTCTCTGGTCCACAACGATTGGACAACATCCCCTCAGCATCGATAGCTGGCTTCTAACTAGCCATGCCATTGTGCAGGCTTCTGCCAGCACCTCTTTTGCTCAGATCATTGGGCCCTTTCCGCCCGTTCCAGGGGAAAGGTCTGATTTAGATGCCTGGTACATTTGGAATCATCTTTGCGTTTCACATTTACAGTTTGAGGCCTTGACTTCTCAGATTTATTCGCATAGTGGCTCCTAACGGGTTTATTAGATATTGCGTTGGTACTCGTCGACAAGCTTTCCTTAACCAGAATCAGATCGATAGGTGCGTGCGCGTGGTGGAAGCTGAGTATGTCACGAATTATGAAGCCCGTATGGCGGCCGAGGTCCAGCTGTATTGGATCATCTACCAGAGGTCCTGCGGCCGCCACATAGATCTTGACGAGACGAGGCGTGCCCTAAAAGACTGGAGACAAGACTGGGCTGGACTATTCAGTGAGTCTTATTACCGACCACGGTACCAGACACCATCATACTACATGTTTGCTGACTTGCCAGACCAACAACGCTCGCAGTTTCTGCAAATGGGGTTTCACTTCGCGCATCTCCTAGCATGCTCTCAAGCTCTACGGTTCGCCTCAAGTGGTCTTGACGGATCTGTTGTTGCGGAAATGATTCACTCCTCCAAGAGCATCATCAATCTTGCTATGGAAACGGCAGACGAACGAACGCCACACCTGACGGACCATATCTATCACATTGTGACCTTCTCTGCTCTCACACTCACACGGATCCTCCACATGTACGAGCCTAAGCTCCAAGCCTCGAGTTATGACATTGTGGCGTTGGACCAGCTCGTCGTGTCGCTCGTGAATTGGCTCGACTCTGTTGGCCTGCGCTGTCATGTCGCGCACTTATTAAGTGATATCCTCCTAGCGCAGTTCAAGAAGCTTAGACCCGCCTCCCTTTTTGATATCACGAGGAGCGAGTCCGAATTAAATAACACCAATAGCGACATGCCTGACGGTGGGGATGGTGTTGAGTCGGACATTGCCTCTTTGTTCCCGAACTTTCTCGAGTCGGAGTTACTGGACATGGAAGCAAATACTGCCGGTTGGCCACAATGGGATTCTAGTTATTGAAGCGAAAGGCTCTTCCACAATTCCCTGCTGCGGGCTCGACGCAGTCAGCGGGGTCCTCCTGATCCTTGTGTGTACGCACCCAGAAATGCTCATCTTGACAACTCCACTATAGCTCATCTTCCACCCCCAGGCAGAGTACGGAAGCAGAGTACGGAGTGAGCAGATAAACTACGACAACGTTTGAGGCAATCAAGACAGTCTCTCTACTTGTATCGGCTGCTGTCTTACCAAGTATTCTCCTTTGCCCGGCAAGTGTTGCCAGTTCGTAGCCCATCTGAAAGCTGACCGGCCAGGAGTGGAAACTTGGTTCAACACCTCCGACCGACGGGCTAGTCGTGTCGTTGCGCCTACCGAGGTAGTAAGGGCAAAGATATAAACCTCAGCTTCAATGTCAACGATAAGACTATTAAGGTTCCGATCGCCGAAATGGTCATTAATCTCATCCCCAAAAACCTACAGAATATGCTTAAGACCTTCTACGCCCCACAATTCAGCGGCTGGAAGAAAGTCTGCCGCTTCGGCATCGGCCCTATCTCTAATCTTGGCGTCAGGAGCGACAGCTTTGTTATCCTTGGCGAAACCTTCTTGCGATCCGCCTATGTCGCCTACGACATAGCCAACTTGCAACTCGGTCTTGCGCAGGCTAATATTAAAACCGATAATCCAATATTATCGAGGTAAAAAGGGCGTCAAAGACCTCCCCAAAGTCGCTGGCGTCGCTGGCAAGTCCCCCTCCACTCATGAGGTGCGCCGTATAAGATGCTAAAATCCCACTTAGAACAAAGCGCAGCTAACAGTTTCGGTTCTTCGGCGGGCTTGGGTGTCGCCAGCTTGCTCCTGATAGCAGTTGCCCCTGCTATTTATCCTCTATAAAGTATCGTTGTGACGATTTAAGTTCCTAAGGGATTGATCGGAGGTACATGTTAGCAGAGAGGCCAAGGCGCAAGTCACGTTTAGTAATGATTGAGGGTTTGTAACGAAGCGACCGGTATGTGCGAAATAATGGTCGTGTTGCAAGCTGGCAAGGTATCTATGATACGGAAGGAGATTGGGAGTATCCATGAAGTAGATTCGATCACCATGGGATCAAAGGAATCACCAGTGATTCTCTAACCTGCCAAGACCCTTTTTTTAGCAGCGTGCTGACACGTTACTCTTAAGCAGAGTCGGAACGACAGAGCCTATTTCTCACTATTTTACAAACATTCTACGGCCTCAAGCTTGCTACGCGAGCGAGTAGGCTCCCAACGCCTAACGTCATGTGGTGGTAGTCCTGTCAAGCTCAGCACCCCGCACCAGTCGGCCGCGCTGACATGGGCGTTACAAAACCTTTTGATTCACAGCATCACTCCGGAAACCAACCGCCGTACGTAGCACGAAGCCATTGCTCGGCAAAATGTGCTCAAGGCCGAAGTGCATTAGCTCTCCGCCGTCCGTAACCGCATGTGAAACTTTCAATAAATGCGCACATTGGGTACATCAGACAAATTGTACGGGGAATTCTTAGGTCTGTCACTACCTTCGGGTCGATCACTACCGTATGCTACGCGGCGCCTAATTCGCAGAAGTCCAGGATAACTCCAGAGCCGGGCTTTGGCCCCGGGCCGAAGACCTGCAAGCTCTTATTGGTTGGCGCATCGGTCGGCTTTGAGCAACCGGGCCCGAAACAGCATGGCTTTCACCTATTGGCTGCTTCTTACGGCTCATTGGAATTTAAAGGCACACGACGGTCTAATAGACGTCAAGCCCGTCTGCTTAATCTGCAACAAGGTGTTTTTCATCACGAGCTTCGCCTGATATTATTTCTCCAATTCAGGCCGCGTCTCAAGCAATGGACCGGTCCGATTTCAAGAGGCAGCTCACCAACGAGCGAGCCTCCGCCAGCACAGCAAATGTCGAGGCCGGAAGACGGCCATCTCAACCGTCTCCGGGCGCCGGCTCCAACAAAGATCCTAACATCGTCACATGGATCGGGCCTGACGACCCTGAGAACCCTAGGAACTGGCCAAAAGCAGACAGATGGAAGAATACTTGGGCCGTCTCGCTCTTCGTATTTATTTCGCCTCTGTCGTCGGCCATGATTGCGCCCGCAATGGCACAGCTTGGTGAAAGTCTGGACATGCGTAGCGAAATTGAAATCTATCTGTCGCTGTCCATCTTCATTCTCGCATACGCCGTGGGCCCTATCTTCTTTGGCCCTGCTTCCGAACTCTATGGGCGAGTGCGCATTCTACAAGCTAGCAATTTGTGGTACTTTGCCTGGAATCTGGGGTGTGGTTTTGCGACAAACAAAGCGCAGTTTTTTGCCTTTCGCTTCTTGGCCGGCATTGGTGGTAGTGCACCGCTGGCAATCGGGAGCGGAGCGGTCAGGTAAGGTGCAATAAAGCACACATTGTGTGACAACTTTGCTTATCTATTATGCAGTGACATGTGGACGGCTGAAGAGCGTGGGAAGGCCATGGGCATCTATACTCTCGGACCGCTGCTCGGGCCTGTCATCGGACCGATTGCTGGCGGATTTATTGCCCAGTACGCAACCTGGCGCTGGGTGTTCTGGGCAACATCCGTTGCAGCTATCGCAGTCCAGGTTGCTGGGCTTTTTTGGCTACGCGAGTGTCACCCGCCCACACTGCTGCGTCAGAAATGCGATCGTCTCATAAGGCAGACTGGCAACGAGGAGCTGCACACGGAAGGAAATGAGGCGGGCTTTGTCAACAAGCTTGGCCACGCCTTGCAGCGGCCGGTACGCATGTTTGCGACTCAGCCCATTGTCTTCTGCATGGCCACTTACATAGCATACCTTTTCGGGACGACTTATCTCATGCTAGCTACCTTTCCGCTCATTTGGCGCGACGTATATGGCGAGAAACAGGGCATCAGCGGACTGAACTATCTCTCTATTGCAATTGGATCCTTTGCCGGTCTATTTTTTAATCTCAAGTTCGTCGACCGCATCTACAAGGACCTGAAAGCCAAGAATCAGGGCGTGGGGAAGCCCGAGTATCGCATGCCGTGTCTTGCAGTCGGCTCAGTCATCAGCACCCTCGGCCTCTTCTGGTACGGCTGGAGCATCGGCCACGCTCATTGGATCATGCCTAACATCGGAGCCTTGATCTTCACAGCTGGCACCATTTCCTGCTTGCAGGGCATTCAGACGTACATTGTCGACACCTATCAGAAATACGCCGCTAGCGCCATGGCAGCATGCGCAATTCTTCGCAGTTTAGCCGGTTTTGGGTTCCCGCTGTTCGCCCCTTACATGTACCAAAATCTTGGATATGGCTGGGGTACAAGCGTCCTTGGCTTCATTAGCATAGGTATTGGTTGGGTAGCGCCGGTGGTCTTCTGGTATTGCGGACCTAAGCTTCGGGCCATGTCAAAGTATGCGGCCGGATGAAACATGATGTAACTTGGTAGTAGCGCATTAAGAGCGGCGACTCAATTCAGCATGGCAAATCTGGCTCGATTGTTCGAAGGATGTAAGATATTCGGGATGTATCAACCTTCTGCTTAATACCCGCAACACTTCATTGAATCTCACCTCTCGAAGGCCTCGCATTACTACTATGCGAGCTCCACCGCTACTGCTCATTTTCACGACCAAATTTAGGGGTTCTGTGCTTCCTCATGTTTCGATATAACACCTTTACGTTCCCCGATCTGTGCAAAACCAGACAGCATGGGCTTTCATTTCTTACCACTCTCTAATCCCAATTTTGCTTGGGACTTGCGTTCTCGAAAGCCTCCCAATTCCAGGCGTCAAGCACGTGAAGGTATCAGTAGCTGACTCAGCGCGTAATCAGTGTTGGTAGCTGCTCAGGAACCACCAGCTGTACTGTTCGTCTTCTTGCCATAACACCAAACTCGGAGTCGCTGGTCCATGATCCCTGCTGACAGGTGTCCGCCAGCGATGGAAACCAACGGGGTGTCCTCGGATTTTACCTACATTGCTCCCGCTCCCGCCAAACCTCCCTTGTGTGATGCGCGAAATGACACCGGCACCGGATCGCGCGCCATGCGCTTCAACTGTCAAGCTTGCGTGCGCAAGAAGGTCAAATGCGACCGGACAGTGCCAATATGCTTCAGTTGTAGCAAATCAAGAATTGAATGCGCGTATCAGGCCCCAGCGCCACGGAAACGGAAGCGGGGCCACCTGAGTGACGTGCACGAACGTCTTGCACAGTACCAACGCATCTTGGAGGACAATCATCTCCTTCCCGCGGCTCGCGAATTGACTCCTTTGAGCCGCGACATCGAGGTGCCTCTCAACCTGCAGGATTCAACATCAGTACCTGCTCTGCAGCTCGCAGAGCCCAAATCGGGCAAATTGGTTTCTACTGACGGCAAATACCGTTATATTGACAATGTGCTGCTGCTTGATGCTGGGCAAGGCACTTTATGTGAGCTATCGGATTCCGACGAAAACCCACACGACGACAACAAAGACATCGGACATGATCACAAGGCCGCCTGCAACCATCTTGGTCTCCTTGCAGCGAATACTGTCTCTGGCACTATTCTCGGATATACCCAGAGCCTGGCAGGGCAGCATCCCAACCATGAGGAGGCCATGAGGCTCTGGGACATATATGTACGAAATGTTGACCCTCTTTGCAAAATTCTGCATGTCCCGACAGTGGCAAGAGTGGTTGATTCAGTCTCAAAACGACCCGCAACGGCCTCTAAAAGCGACGAATGTCTCCTCTTTGCCATATACTTTTTCGCCGTCTTCTCCATGGATCACGAGGAGTGTTCGCGAGAGTTCGGAAGGTCCAGAAGTGCCCTTACCTTGAAGTACCAACATGCCTTTTGTCAGGCACTGATCAATGCGTCATGGCTGAGAACGACCTCGATGCCTATATTACAAGCCTTCACACTTTTCCTCACTGCCGTGCGGACCGAGATTGACGGCGACACTTTTTGGTCCTTGACTGGTATCGCGATCCGCCTCGCCCAACGCATGGGGCTCCATCGTGATGAGGTAAATACTGGACTCAATCCCTTTGAAGTTCAAATGCGACAACGGCTCTTCTGGCAAGTCCTCCCTCTGGACGCCTACGCAGGCCAGGTTTCTGGCACCGGCATATCTATACCGCCAGACAGCTGGGACACTGCGCAACCACTGAATATCAACGACGAGCAAATATATCCTGGTATGGCACAGCAGCCCTCAGAGCAGATAGGCGCCTCGGAAATGATGTTCTGCTTGGCAAAAATTGAGTTGTCTAATTTTTATACTCGAACCGAGTTCAAAATGAAGAAAATTGGAGCCACGATTCAACTCGGAGAGTTGAAGGATGTCGAAAGGCTCATCGACGAAGTCGAAGGTCTGATTGAGGTCAAATATCTTCGGTACTGCGATATACTAAATCCTTTGCACTACCTTACCCTTGGCATTGTACGATCTGCCACCAACGCAGCCAGATTGCGAAATCGAATGCCAGCATTGATGAAGCAAACTATGGATGAGCCTCAGAAAAGAGACCTCTGCAGTCTCGCCCATAAGATTCTCGACACAAACGCTGCTCTTCATGGTAATTCAAGTATGAAGAAGTTCCGATGGAAAATGCAGGATTTCTTCTTGTGGGATGCAGTCTTATGCATCCTGCTTATTGTTGCGGAGGTCGGATTTTTCGCCGTGCCTGAGCTGGATACCAACTGGGCTAAGATTGCAGGAGTCTATGCAAATCACGACGAGCTCCTCAAAAGCAGGCGAGCCTTGCACGTTGCCATCGGTAAAATGACGCTGAACGCTTGGCTTGCGAGCCCACCTAGCAATTACTCTTTAGAGCCTCATTTCATAGTCGCTCTTCGAACCCAATACCAAGCTGAAGTCGGCGGTTTGCAACAAAGCGTCGGAAACATTGGAGATGTCAGCGAGTATTCTGATGGTGAACATCTTTCCGATATCTTCGCTAACATCGACGGCGCGGACCTAAGCATGAACAGCGGCTTCAACTTGAGTCCTTCGGATTGGGATTTTTGGGGTCGGCTCTGTCCATGAGCAGGTCACAGTGATGGGCTTCGGCTAACAATCTATGCTTCATCGCCCGTTCTTGGAAAGACGAGGAACCTCATTATTGATTATTCTGTTTTTTGTGATCTTTTGGCACTGTACCGTGTCCTGGATGCCGTCTCTGGCACAAGCCGCAGAGGGTTTCGAACAGTATTGAAGGAGGTTACAGCGGCCTGAAACTTTGTTCCAGAAAAGAAATCCGTTCGCTCTCTGCCCTCCATGGCTGGTCGATGTTGACGTTGGCGGGTTTGAAAGGGTCAACGCCGTCTGCGCTGACATGGAGCAATTGGAGGTCCAGCCTTGACATTTATTCGACCTGATTAGGGCACTGTCACCGTTGCTGCTTCGTGTTGGCCGCTCTTCGTGACTTCTGTAAAGGCAGGTCTACATAACAATGCGCGTAATATGCAACCGGGAATATGCAGCGTTGCAGAATTTAAGCACGATCTCCCTGAAGAGGAAGCTCAAAGAGCACTCATTGCTTCTATTACGTGGCGTGTGGCTGAGTCGCATACCTCTGATGTTTGTGCAGCCACACATACGCCCCACCAGTTAGATTCCAGCCTTCCCGCATCTCAATAAGCCGCTCGGGATTGTTAGCCGTCTTTCGACTGTTTATCAATCTCAGAGATTTAAAATACATTCACAAAGTGGCCCCCTTCGAGCATTCACTTACTTCTACGCTTGATCGGATTCCTCCGACCCAGCCCTTCGTATCGCCAAGTTATAGCACTTTACTACTTTCGGAACCTGCTGAATACTTCACCGGATCATGACGGCAGCTGCAGGCTGTGAGGTGATCATGGCGGCCCCGGAGCCCGTGGAGCAGGAATTGGCCGGGCTCCCGACCCCGAGTGCCAGCACGAAGGCATTGGGGGAGTTGGACCCATTCCTCGTTTCGTTTGACACAACTTACGATGCTGATAACCCATTTGATTGGCCAGCAAGCCGTAAATGGATGGTCACGGATGTTCTATCAGCTACGGGCTTCAACCGAATCATGGTCTCGACAATTATGGCGCCCGCCTTGTCCGCCATCGCTAGCGATCTCCACATGAGCCCGACAGAGTCAGCCATGTCATTGTCTATCTATCTATTGGCTACCGCTTTTGGTCCACTTTTTATAGGTCCATTGTCGGAGATTTATGGCAGACAAGCTATTCTGCATGCCTCTAATGTGTGGTTTTTAATTTGGAACCTCCTTTGCGGTTTTGCCACCACCAAGGGAACTCTCGTTGCCGCTCGATTTCTGGCGGGCTTTGGTGCTAGCGCTATATATGCACTTGCCGGTGGTGTTCTAGGCGACATGTGGAGGCCTGAACAACGAGGGCGTTCTTTGAGCGTTTATTTGGTCATTCCTTTATTGGGCGCAGCTGTCGGTAAGCTCTTTGGGACTCAGAGTCTCGAAACCATGGTTCTCGCTGACCGAATTACGTCGAGCACGGTGCTGTATTTATGACTGATCGAGTTCGCTAACCGTGCTATAGGCCCTATTATTGGTGGTTTTATTGCAATGCGCACAACCTGGCGGTGGATGTTTTGGTCCACATCAATGTTCCAAGCCGCCATGATATTTGTGTCTCTTTTCAGCTTTCCCGAGTCATACGGTGTATTGATCCTTCGACGTCGGGCTAACAGTCTCCGTCATGATACTGGAAATGATCGGTATTACACAGAATATGAACGATTGACCAAGGGCACATCAGCTGCTGGTGCTCTCGGCTGGGCAATGACTCGTCCACTTCGTCTACTTATGTTTCACCCTATTATCCAAATTTACTCGGTTCTTTCCGGCTTCAACTATGGCATCATGTATATCACCCTTTCTACATTCTCCAATCTCTGGATATCCCAGTACCATCAATCCGTTGAGATTAGTGGACTGCACTATATCGCCTGTTCATTAGGTGAACTAGTCGCCTCACAGGTGGGAGGGCGTTTGATGGATTACTTTTACAAGCGCCGACAAGGGCAAGGCACGATCCCTACTCCTGAATCCCGCATCCCACTTATGTACCTCGGCATTTTTACAGCATGGGTAGGCGTGCTGATTTATGGATGGACAGCGGAGTTCAGGCTACACTGGAGCGTCGTTGACATTGGCGTCTTCGTCATGATGTTCGGGATGCAGCTGGGCGGAATGCCTAGTAAGTTTCCAACTCTTTTTAGGAACTTTACACGGGAATTTTGGGCCTGACTTTGATAGTGATGGCATATGTCATCGACTCGTACGGAGATCACACAAGCAGCGCCATGGCGGCGTCACAATTCATCAAGAGTCTGACAGCTTTCTTGTTCCCTTTATTTGCCCCGAGCATGTACCAAGCACTGGGATATGGATGGGCTAATACAGTACTGGCATTGGTGGGCTTGGTGATTGCAATTCCTCTCCCAATATTTGTGTGGAAGCAAGGGGCTAGGTTGAGGGCCAAGACTACTTCGACGTACTAAAATAGCCTCTTTGGGCCCTGTCAAACAGACTTAGCACGGCGTGTCTGCCGCCTTTCGTGCATGCCTTTCCCAATTTTACCATGTTTTAGTCGAAAAAGCGATGATTGTGATATTTTTCGAACCACAGTTGCCTGGGTTGCATGTTGCACGTAGTTTCATCAGCATCGAGATTTGCTGTCACGGTGTAGGCTTCAATATTTCTTGCCATGCTGGATCTCAAGACCGACCACTGATGTATATCGCCTTAATATCTTTGTGCTTTCTCAAAGTGAGCTTTGTAGTAAATAGACAGACGCGATTCTGGTGGAGCTCCCGCTCCTCAGGCCGCATTACTGATCGCCTCTGCGACCTTCGACTCAGCCATGGTATGAGACTGGTAGTCGTGATCCAAGGCGTTTGATGGCACGTTGAATTAGTTGATACATAGGTAGTTTTATCATGTTTGATTATTCACGGGCTGGCCAGGATTAGCAGAATCGGCCGCCCGGAAGGACCGCCAGGCTTTATTGCACCCCTCTAGATGCATCAATGGAATAGAGATTGCTAACTAGTTTGAAGCCCAATTGGATCTCGTTCTTCGCTATGCAATGTATGCTTGCTCACCCCTCAACAGACAACCCTTCCAATGCCCAACACAATCAGTGGTCGGATGAGTGAAAACCGCGTTGAATATTCTGTAAATGTCGCTCGTTCCTTCCCCATAGACTCTCATTAATGAATTTTCCCAAAATTTGCTTCACGTCGGGTGGCACATTCTCAAGGTGCTTACACCCGCAAGCGGTCGGCACTGATGCTTTTGTCAGATTAGTTATTTACAAGTCCCAACGATCAACTTACATTACCGGAACAGCAAGGTGTAGAACCTCCACAAAATACACCATTAACCAAACAATTGCGCTGGCTTTTGATAAGGCTTTCAATGGGGCTTGCTGTTGCTAGCGTGGTAAGAAATGTGAGAATAATGGTGATCTTCATCTTGATAAACGACTTCGCGATTGAGTGATGGATCGAAATTATTTTGGGCACTACGCAGGTCTTATATAGATATGGAAAGGAGGGGATTTTATGAAAGGATCAGATCCCTTGACTGAAGCAAATTCTCTTCCAATGCGTCCCTTTCATGTAAAGCGCTCTCTTCACGATGCAGAGACAGCTTGGCAAATCACGGACAGTGTTAGCAACAGCCTGGAGCTGATCCTGTCACTATGGCGCGCCAAAAAAAATTACGCGAGATGAGGGTGCTTCCCGTTGGTTCAAAAACCGCCGATACGATAATTTTGCTTTCTGAGCACTGGTCAACTCCTGGTCATTATATGTCAATTAGTGCCAAGCGCCGGGGATGCTCGGCGCTATGCGACCGTTATGGCGGTCAGGGAACCTGCATACCCGCTGCTCATTTCTCTTACACAATCTGATTTGATTGGAACCTTTCGAAGTCGGTTGCATAGCTGACTTCTTCACGTTTGGAAAGAGTTCAAAAGGTGACTTTGAAGATTCTTCGCATCCCTGCGGGAGAAATAGCTTCAATCAGAAGGCAATCTCAATGCTGGAGGCCACATTCCCAGGGCCGTTCCTCTGAAGTGCTGCATTCACTCGGGACATTACATGTTGCCAAATCTTCAAGGATTAAATCCATGGCCATAAAAACACGCTCGTATTCGCTCGTACTCGCTTGGGTCGAGGATTTGGCCGTATGAGCTGATCGCCGGCCGTGCGCATCGGCAAGGTACCACCAAAGCGCTCCGGCAAAAGACGGCTCAGCCTTCGGGTTGTAATTCATGCAGTGTGACTTAATGCGGCGTTCTCTTGCTGAAGGCTCCCCGCTAATAATGCAACGAGCAATCCAGGGACCAGTTCGTTGTCAGATACATTTGATGTCAAATCTGGATAATCTCTTACCAAGAAGAAATATCGCATAAGTTATAGAGCACACACCTGATTGATAAGAAACGGATACTTTGAATGATGTCCATCAGACGCTTGAGAGCCTCAACGACATCATCGTGAAGGGCTTTGTTACGTTTCACCTTCGTCCTTTTCGGACGGGAACTTGCGATCAGGCGGACCGATCAACGTTCGTTCATTGAAGGCCGACTGTACATCTGCGGTGACCTGGCGGCGCTAGCCAGCATGAGCGCCGACGACGCTTCAAAATGAGGCACACTGTTACAAAGCTGCTGGCAAAGCTCGCGATAAAAATGCAACGGCTTCGTGTACAACGAGACACACCCATATTTCCTGCTTAAATGAGGCGAAATATTGGAAATACTATTCTCTTATAAGGTGTCTTATCCAGTAGGCGTCGGCAGAAATCGCATCATTTAACAAGAGAGGAGAGATTCTTAATGATCATTCATTGCAATGAATGCGAGGCATTCCGATTAAGCCTTGAGTCTGCGTTAAAAGGGTGGGATCAGATGGCGCTGGATTGACTCTGACTTTGCATTCAAATAGCATTGCTTTTCGATAAAAAAAAAAGAGTCTCAGATCTTTTGGAATGCCTACAGGGGATGGTAGCGGGATTGCAAGTGAACCACATGATTTGCAATGCTACTCGCTCTATCTGTATATCGGCGAACGTCACCGGGAGCGACCCAGACCAATATCTTTGCAGGTCAATCAAGCACCTGAGCCATTGAAACTGCCTAGATAAGCAGCTCTCGTCGCTCGCCGCGTCTGGTGCCTCGATGTTCCATAAGCATTCGCCTTCTGGAGCCTTGCCTTACATTGACGCCCAAACGCTTTCTTGGCCAACAATTCGAGTTTGATGTCATATCCGTTTCATGATTATAGGCGTCACATATTTACGGCCGGCCCACACGCTTTGTCGCCCCGTGCTCGTGGCTTTGAACGCCACGGCATTTGGAAAAAGGTGTAGCTTCTGGCTCTGATGGCTCAAATCTGCCACCAAATAGCTACGCCGGCGGCATTATTGGGTCCCATGTTATCCCGGTTTTCGGCATCGGCAGAATAGTGACACCGTATCTGGTCCAGCCTGAGCGCACCGACTACGTTAGATCTTCAGCCGCAACGCCAATTCCGAGGTCGCCGGGCCACGGATTGTTCGCATGCCGACAGTGCGAACATTGTGATGCATTGGGGACAAATAAGCCGGACGAATCGACCGATTTGACGGATCATTTTGCAGGCATGTGATTGGACAAAGTTTTTGTCGGGAAGTGAACAAGAATTCCTGCGTTCGCCGGGTCGCCTGCAAACAACTCCAGCCAGCGCGGCGATATTGACCAACCCGCTCGGCGCTCTCGGCCGACCGATGTGACACGCTGCCAGTACATATAAAGAGTAGTTTTACGCCCTTGACAAGAGCCCTGCACACGGTTGACACTGCAATCTTCGAATCGCCGTCTTGACACCGCCGTCTTGCCACCGGTTGATTGATTAACGCCTTGACTTGCCGAGTAAGCAGTAGCAACATGTCACCACCACTCGAGGTCGCGACCTGGGCAGTCGAGGCTAGTCCCCGCGTTCATGAGCTGCTCAAGCGCCTCCATGCCGCGTCTGAGGCGCAGGAAAGGTCTTTGTCGCAGATCTTCTTCTACATCAAGACGCTCGCGAGCTTCTACCTGTGGGGAACAGGCTGGTCCATCTCAGCCGACAACCACATGCGAGATAAATTTGTCAGCCTCGAAGCGGATAAGTGTCAATTCATGTACCTCCTCGCCAGGTCGACGGGAGCGCGTCATATTGTCGAAGCCGGAACTTCTTTTGGGGTGTCCACGATGTATCTGGCGCTCGCTGTCGGGCAGAACGTCTCGCATGCGAAGGCAGTCACCGACGCTGGTGCCACCGGCAAGGTCATAGCCACAGAAAAAGAACCCAGCAAAGCGGCCAAGGCGCGAGAGCATTGGAAGCAGGCGGGCGATGAGGTCGAACCGTGGATTGAGCTTCGAGAGGGCGATTTACTCGAGACTCTCGCAGCTGCGGACATGCCAGAGGCCATTGACATGCTCCTTTTGGATAGTGAGTGTGTCCCTTCGTATGGTGAAGTGGCGAGGCCATGGCTAACACGGAATGAAGTCTGGACTCCCATGGCGCTGCCAGTTCTCGAGATCGTTCGGCCACGACTTCGTAAAGGTGCGCTCATTTTGGCCGACAACACGAGTATGGCCAAGCCTTTGTACAAAGACCTCTTGTCGTACATACATGACCCACGTAACGGCTTCAGGACAACGACGACGCCATACGCAGGGGGGTTGGAATTGATGGTTTACCTGCCCTCAGATTAACTGGTTAGTCAGGAGCGGATTAGGAATGAATGGTACTCGCGCACCAGGAAGTGTATTTGGACCGAAGTCTTACCCGTAGCTTACCAAAGGGGAGGTCTCTGCTCTGTGTGATCCACTGATTTTCCAAATGAAAAGCGCCTTTTTTTTGGGGGGGGGGGGCCTTGGCGAGCACCGGTGTACGAGTATGACGACTACGTACATATAAGATCATGTCGAGATCCGGAACTTGCAGTCTCCAGTTCAATGAGGCCGGCAACGTATTAAATGCGCAATTCCAGCGCCCATGAGGACCTTGTACTTTAATCACAGGCAGAAGCAAACGGCCTGCCCTATCAATCCCATTTTTTTGGTCGTGCTGCTAGTGCGTCAGCGAAATCGGCCAGCAATACGATGGATGTAGTGACTCCAGTGAAGATGCAAACGAAGGCAACTATTTCCTTCCCAATGACACGGCATCTTCGCGTGACGTGATTCCAATACCTAGCCTTGCGTACGTACAAGTAGTAAGGTACTGAGGGCGGGTGGTACCAGCAGGACCGCGTGGCTCCACTGAGTTAATTGCGGCAGGGGCAACATCTCGGCGGGGAACGTGGGCCTGGTGAGATATTAGCCCTCGTCCCGCAAAAGTACCATTGGCCTGAGTCCTCGGTCAGGCCCGCTTTCGCGCCGCTCGCCAGACCTAACACATGCAAAAGCCCAAGGATTAGAGATTAATAGTGCTAGGCTGCAAGCAGGCAGCTAACCATGGCCCATTGCGGCCTGGGCCCATGAGTTGGCTGCTGAGAGGAAAAGATTTCGGTAAATATCAACAAGGGGCCATGCGATCGCCGAAATGGACTGTCGCGACGCATTTCGTTTTCTTCTTCTTCTCCTCTGTTTTGGCGAGAAGTCATGCCCCTCATACTTGCCTTCGGGCGGCTGCGTCATGCGACCATGCGAGGAGGTATGGCGATGATGCCGCTCGTTTGGCTACTGTTGCTGCTCGACTTGGTTTCAGCGACGCACTGGACGGTCACAAGTTACTTCGCTGTTTCAGTGACTACCGTGACATATTTCGACTACTACTCCTCTCCGACTTTCTATACACGAACGAGGTTTCAGACTCTCAAGCCAGATGCTACAATCACGGCCGTCGCCCTTTCTACGTCGTCTTCGACGTACAGCTATAATGACTTGGAGGTGGTTAAGGTCTGGCTCCCACAGAGCGCAGTCAACCCTGGGGACATCCAAACGACGCTCGCCTACAAATCATACGACCCAAACGACGACCGCCAGTACACTTACTACGTCCAGCCTGTTGGCTACACTGCGCCCAAATCATGCCCGACGCCGTTCACCGTCACAACCTCCACCACTGTCAACGTCCCGAGCGCTGTGGTCTCACAAGTGACCGCGACATCAACTAGCGCCAGCGTGTATGTCGATAGCAATGGTGATGCCTACACCTATGTGACGGCATATCTCGACAAGACGTACTGGCCTTCGGCGTCGGAGCTATCCTACGCGTACTTGTATTCAATGTACGTCGCCAGATGTGAGAACCCAGTTGCGACGACAACCTCAATCTCCAGGGGATCATCACCAGGTCGCAATGGTAGCGGCGGCCATGATAGCAGCGGCATCAATGGCGGGAGTATCAACGACCAAGATTGTGAGCGCGGGGAGAAGTGCGGCCGGATTCAAACCTGGGCCCTCGTGCTGGCCGTCGTCCTGCCAACCGTCTTCGTCCTTGGTTTTATCGAGTCATTCCTGTGGTTTTCACGCCTCATGACAGGTAAGGCTACGATGCGATTTGGAACCCTGTGTTGGCTGCTCCTCTGCTGTCCCATCATTTTCCTCACGCGACGGGTGCCGTCACGAAGCACAGAGGACCAACAGCGACTCAGGGAACAGTGGAAGGAAATGGGCTTTGGTAGAAAGCTGAGCCTCTGGTTCAAGCTGGGACTCAGGCACAGGTACCCCGTTGATTTACTGGGCGACCATCCCGACTATAGGCCAGACGGCTGGTCAGAGGAGCAGCAGATGCTGTCCCAGGCAAAAAACGTTTTTTTCATCGGTCAGCAGCCGATCCAGGGCCAAACACTGCCCCCGCCGGCTGAGAAGGGAGTGGCCGAGCCGCAACAGGCGCAGCGAAGAATATCGCATCGCATGCCTACAATTCACGAACAATCATACGCGGCGACACCAGCGCGCCCGTCGGGACAGACCTCGCCCTCAATCGTTGTTTCCAGCATCTCTGATGACCAGGCTTCCGATGCGCCAGCCCATCCGCCATCGGCGGCGCCAAATCTGCGTAATGAGGCCTCGACTTGATTTTCGAGCAGTGGCTAGAAGCTATTGGCGCAATTTTCAGGCTCCAACAGCATCCCAGTAAAATATTGTACACATAAAATAATGATAATTGTTCATAATAATCCAGTAGAGACAAATGATGACGACATCTCCGTTCGACTTAATTCTCGTTTGCAATTCCACATAGAAGCTGCGGAATGTAGTGGTATTGCTGGT
Source organism: Tolypocladium endophyticum (assembly GCA_024339985.1). Taxonomy (NCBI): domain Eukaryota; kingdom Fungi; phylum Ascomycota; class Sordariomycetes; order Hypocreales; family Ophiocordycipitaceae; genus Tolypocladium; species Tolypocladium endophyticum. The sequence goes on from JALHBW010000099.1 coordinate 89,402, forward strand.
TGGGCTAGTTCGGCGCAAAATACAGTCATAACCTCTTCGTCCGGGAACATCGTGAAGGCTCACCCCGTACGCGGCGCTTTCACTCCCTGGCGGCGTGGAAGCTGTGGTGTGACGATGAAACGCGACAAAGTCCTGGTTAAGGCGAACTATGTGTCCGTGCTGTTTAGTCTGGTATGTAAGATGCTCCTTATAACGCCACGCAAAGGCTTTGATGCCGATACTGCACGAATAATAATGCCATGGCAGGCACAATAGAGTTCTGAGATAGTTTCATCCTGATCGCAAAAAAAGACACGACCTCTTCAGCAACAAAACTTCGCGCGGAGAGGTCAGGGTTGTAATGCAACCCACATGAAACCGGTTAGAGAAGCGATCTGATTCCCATCTTCCGTTAGATCGGAGCAGTTGACGCATTCATTTTCTCGGGGTGCGGGCGATGCCGAGGGCCGCAGAAGCTATGTGTTCATGCAGCATGCCCCCAAGTCAAAGCTCATCTTACTGAAGAATGATCAGGGACAGAGTAGGCTTGTGACCGCTGTTTCACATGCCTCCTGCTTACACGGTTGGCTTGCTGGTGCTTTCATGGAACTAATTGACTCCGTATTAAATTTGCGGAAGGTGGTGAATCTAAACTTGAGTGAAGTAACAGCATCGTAAGGGATAGGACCTTCGGTTGTCATGCCCTGGGGCGGGCTCGACTACCCGCCTTGTCTGACTGCTACATATTAGTAGATTTTATTCGCTGCAGTACTTTTGAAGGCATCACCAACTTGCCAGAAGCTTTAGAAATGACCCAGAGTCTTTCCATAAGCGTGAGACGGAGAATGTTAGCTTTCAAGAGGCTGTGGTCCAAAATGCTGAAAATGTTCAAACTTTCCAAGCTACATACGATGCATGGTTACATAGTCTAGACTTTTGCTATTAGGAGACATAGCCATAGATTGATGACTCAAACAAAGAAAAGCCCTAGAGAAGCACCAGACTGTATGCTTCATCTAGATACGCCAGTTATAGTGCTTGATTTATATGTTTAAATATGGCCGCGCTCACATCTCACCGTTAAAACCCCCATGAGGCGCGAAGTACTGCTTCCTCGAGTCCGTGCCAGTCTGTCGGTTCTCGCTTAGGATCAAAGCTAATGGGCTTTCGTAGAGGACTGGGGGTCGTGGGGGCCATGGAAGGCTCCCCAGATTCATAACTGACCGTCTTGGGCCAGTTAATCGTAACGTTTGCCTCTGAAAATCCTGGAGGAAAATTCCACCACGATGTCCATCGAATCTCGAGGCAATGGCAAGCGGCATATACCGTGTCTTTGCCTCCATACGTCACGATAATATTGTAATCTGTCGCCTCTGTCCCGTTCCTCAGCTCGTTTGTGTTATTTCGCGAGGTATCCATTTTGAGGACATAGTCGCAAAACCGGACGAAACGGATGATCAGGTCCCTTTTATGCCAGTAGTTTTTCATAATTACCAAGGCGGTGTTCTTTAGGCAGTTATGATTCCTCATAGTTCCACGACGATCGAGGCCGGTACGACCCTCTTGCCCCTGACGACATTGGCAAACTTTCCGTATGTGCTGCGACTCAGGTTCATGACCCCGACCGCAGTTCAAAGAGAGGAGGCCATTGTGTGTGTCTGAGGCCAAATTATCTGCGTCTGCAGTCTCTTCGACTTTGTGGCAGTACTCCTCTATGGCGGTTTCGCTGTAATTGAATGCTTGCTGCAGGCTTCTGTAGCATTTGTTGACCTGACAATCGGTGGATGTGAAGGTGTCGTCCGTTGTTAAAGAGCTAACAATGCCAAGAGCGACAATCCCGAGGACAGGATAAATCTTCATTATGGCGCGGCAGGTCAAGAATCAATCGGCAGTATCAGAAAAAGTAGTATATCTGAGTAGCGTACGATGGATAGTAGTGTGCCATGGGACAGGACTACATGCTTTGTGGGATCTCTCCTGGCATTTATAGCTCTAGCTACCGAGCGATACAGCACATTCATTTATCTTAATACCACCGTATAATCATTATTCTTAAGCCTAAGATGGAGGAAGCGAAGACAGGAAAGGTGGCGCCGGGATGGACATGGTATAGCTGCCCCTGACAAGGGGCACTCGGTGGACCAATGTTCAGAGCAAAGCCGAAGCTCCTACAGGCTTATCCTGTTGCAGCAGCTTCTGGATTTACTTTATCTCCGTAGCTATGTCGTCTAAGTTTATAGCAAATTTAATTCAGGCTTACAACTAACTTCGAACGTTGCGGCATAAATGCTTGTGCCGTTTAAGCCTCGCTAGGCTTGGCTAATACGCGAATGTTACGCACTAAGTATTACAGACTGGGTACTGTGGGCTTTCACATCTTGTTGCTTATCGGTTTTGCTCAGTCTTCTGTAACAGCACACAGTCGGAGACCAACATACGAAAACTGCTCACGATGCGGTTGTTACGCCCCTTCGAAGGATTTTGACAAGATTCGTGTCCGACGATACTAGGGCTAGCCTTAAGCTTTACAATCTTGAAGTCAAAGGGCTATAGATGAGAAGAAACAACTTAGCAATAACCTTTCTTGCCACGGGGGCTGCCACGGGAAGGCTGCCACGTGCGCTGCGGAGTTTTGCTAGATGTGTGCCGCAGTGACGGAACCACGTGGCATCTACACGTAGCCTCGAGTCTGTTCCCGCATCGTGAGCTCCGAGAGAGCTCAAAGCAGCCGCCTACCTCCATAATATTCCGAAGTTCTGTTAAGGCGTCACGCCGTCCGTAGGAAACCCAAGCCCCGGGTTCGGCGCCACGGAACGTACGTGTTGACCATCAGAAACATGACAGGAACTTGTATCGATGTACCATTTCAGCAATAAATGACATATTGCGGGACTCGATTCCTCTTTCATTCCAAGTCCAGATTGTAAGTCCTCACTCGAGGCGACGGCTTTCGAACATATTGGCCTTTTACTGTATTGTTTGGGCAAAAGTTTCTGAGCTTATCAATGCATTCACTCGCACGGCAATGCACGATACCTATTGCTATGGCCTGAAAGATACTCTGCCACTCCTCCATTCTCACTTGGCCGATCCTTTGCCCCCGATGGGCCTATCAGTTGTTCAATCGCCCATGCAACCCTCTCCGCTCCAAGCTTGGCGCCGCCAAGGTTCGGGGCAGCTGGCCCAAGCTTCAGAGCCGCCAGTTTTCCGACCAAAAACAGAGGGACTCCGTCTTCCCACATGAGATCGTCATTCAGGCAAGGAAAACCGCCATGGCCTGGGATGGGGCGCTTTTTCAACATTGTCTGAAGATACGGGAGGGATTTGAAGTCGGTCTGGATCCCTGTCGCAAAGTAGATGTAGTCAAAAGATGGCAGATTCTCGAGCGAAGGATTTGTCGTGACTCTCCAAGACCCAGTCCCGCCCTCATTCTCTTCAAATTTTGCGTCCAATAGGCACGTCTGTTCACAAAGCTTAAGCTTGCCCGAAGCGACATGCTTCTTCAGTATCTTGTGGAACAGGGGCGTAATACTGCCTCCCCCCCTCGCTTCTTTGATCAGCTCGAGACGCTCGTCATCCGAGTCTGCGCTCCAGAACCGCGCCTGCTCAGCGTTTTTGTATTTGCCCATCCACTGCAGTTCGACGTCAAAGTGCTTTACGCGGCATGGTCCTCTCATCATATGCCATACATTGGTGACCCCTCGGCGGATGGCAAGATCAGATAGCTGAGCCGAGGTTAGACCACCGCCAACTACGAGAACGTTGGTCGGTCGTTTGGCCGTGATCATTTGCTGTAGCATGGGGTCGGGGAACTCCTTGATTTGCATGCTATGACACGCCTGGCGCAACATGCTCTTGTCCGTGGGCATGGATGGGAGGTGTGGAATTTCCGGAAGGTTTGCGGCACCAACGGCAAGGACGACTGTTTTGGCATATCGCCTCGTGGAGTTTGTCTCGATGGTGAACAGCTCCTCTTCGTTGATAGAAACGCCTCTGACCACGCCGTAATTGATATCCTGTACAGCCTCCCTTTTAATGAGGTTTGCTTCCAAATGGTATCGTTGGGACACATGCTGGCAATGGTCGAAGAATAGTGATCGCGAAGGGGTATAGTAATCGTTGCGCTCGCGAAGATTTATGGCTACTCTGGCCTCTTGTCTGTGACTATATTTTAGCCATATTTCCTGTAAAACTGCAACAGTTCATCTCTGGCTCACTTCTTGCCACAAGCTCGACTGCCCGCCATCTTCTTTTTGGCGTGTTTCGAAAGCTCTTTCCCCACACAATTCTTAATTTCAACAAGCTCGTCGGCGCGCTGCTCGGTAAACGCATGAGCTAGGAGTGAATCCCTGTCAAGCGGGTCGACATGCCATAACATAGGGCTGCGAAGGTGAGAGATGTCGTAGGTGTGGAAGAGATTCTTCCATCGGGTGAGCCAGTTGTCATCCGTGGCATCCAAGACGAGCATTGAATACTCAGCTGGAGTAGAGCGATTGATGAAAGACGCTTTGCCACTGCGAATGTTTTTGATGGCTACTTTGTTTCCATATTTGCCGATCCAGTGATATCTGCGATGCTCTTCATCTGTGAAAAGCGCCGCTGGAGTGTGCTCTCTCAATCGTGCGGCCGTTGAGAGTCCACAGGGACCGGCCCCAATAATAATCACATCGTAGACATCCTGCGACTCCATCTTGTGGGTAGCTTTTTTTTGGTGTTTTCGATGCTCGCTGGCCTTGCCACTGGTGAGTCGAAAGTGGGACAAAGGGTGTAGAGAGGCACTCTGCAGGCAATTTGATCCATGCGCAACTGATGCCGCTGCACGTATGTCCTAAAGACAAAGGTTGCGTTTAGAGAGCGGAAATATATATTAAATTGACTTATGAGTTTCTTTTGAGAACCCGGAAGGACACATCGGCGCGAGTTGCTTCTCTCGACAGGTCGCACCTTGATGGGTGCGTCACGGAGGTGGACATCAAGGTCTGCCAGAATGAACTACTATTAGCAAACGAACCCTAATGAAGAAGCCTGCCAATACCTCGAATCAAATCAACGTCTCATAAATACTGCATTTAGTGCTCTCCACTCCATAGCTTCATGGCTAATACCGATAGCAAACTCGGCAACTGCGCCAGTCCACACCCTAGTGAACCTAAAGCTTATTTAACCACGATGGAGATACGATCAGATTTCGCAAATTATCATTGTGCTATCTAGTTGCCGTTCATTGTATTAAATTAAAGCCACAGTGTAATCGAAATCGCCACTGACAACACATGTCTGGAGTGCGCTACGGGGACAATCGTCTGACGAGCTACAGTCTGAGGAGCTATATCATGATGGCTAAGGGTAGCATTTTGATTACACTGAGGCTGGCTAAAATAGACATCGCATATATGTTCGGGACTATGCATAGAATACTGAGGTTGTTTGAAGTCATATATTGACGTTAATTCACTGTCCATGTCCCACTATGGACTGCCGTGCGAGGTTGTTTCTGCAAGCAGGTCGTATTCCTTAAATTTCCTTGCAGGAACCTCTCGTTGAAAGAGAATGTCCAACTCTTCGTAGGTCCTTCCTCGACTCTCGGGAAGCCGAAAGAAACACCATACGAAGCAAACCAAGCTAACTCCCCCGAACAAGAAGCCAGCCTTGCCGCCCCAATTGGCCTCATCGCTGTTCATCATGTAGGGCATAGCTACTGTGAATACAATAGAGGCAGCGGCTTGTACGGCAGTGGCAAGGGCAATGGTCCTTTCCCTTAGCCGCGTTGCGGAGATCTCGGAAATGATGACGAAGCAAATGGGCCCGACAGTCATCTGATATACGAAGGTCCAGAAATCCATCAGAGAGGCCAGGGCCCAGATAGCCCCGGTGTTGCTTGTAGCTATGCCCAGAAAGCCGATGACGAATAGCACCGCCGTCATAACTATCATGCCGGAGTTGTATATGGTTCGACGTCCCAGTTTAAACTGAAGCCAGTTAGCCAAAGGTCACATGGTTCAGTCAGACTCATACATAGTTCATCAGAGGCCACGAAAGGATAGTACCAACGAATCCCAGAGCCGTGTTGCCGACACCCACTACAAACCTGATTAGTCACAGATTCTCCAAGCGATCGAATATACTGGCCACTCACTGTTGAAGGCATCGGAGGAATTCAAGCCAGCCTGCTCGAAGAAATAATTTGCATAGCCTATGAGTGGGTTCCCGCCAATGACCTGAATGAGATACACCATGATTGAGATCTCGGTCCGTGTGACACTGACGCCTTTGAAACAGTCCAAGTACGATGTAGAGCTCTCGTACTCCCGCTCAAGTAGATCGGTTTGCTCGATACTCAGAAGAATGCTGTCTATATCAGGACGGTGCCTGCTTGACGTTAGTTTCAACAGCGCCTTGCGGGCATCTTCCTTCCGGCCACGGCGGACCAGCCAGTATGGGCTCTCAGGGGCAAAAGGCAGTCCTGCAAGGAGCAATACCGGCCACACCCATTGGACGGCCTAAACCTTGATTAGCGCAGGCTGCTATTGGGAACTGCGGTAATATGAGCACCTACAAATGGAACTCTATAGGCCCACTCATCCTGGCGGCTCTCTACGCCTGCGGCACATCCCTGGGCAATAAACTGGCCAATAACAAAAGCAAGGTTCACCGATGCGGTGAGAAAGCCTCGCAACGTAAGAGGGCAAATCTCGGACGCGTAGGTTGGGGCGATGACCACGTAGAAACCATATGCAAAGCCTCCCAATACCTCACCTACGCACAACATGCCGATCGAGGTAGCGAAGAATTGGATGAAAACGAAGCCGATGGACCAGCAGCAGCATGCAGCGAGCGTCTTCCTGCGACCCAGAAGCTGCAATGGGTAGCTGCTAGCCAAAGCACCGAGGATCTGGCCAATGGGGTTCCCCATGCCCAGGCCGATCTGCCAAGGTGCGGCAATCTCGTAATGGTCTCCGATGCGGTCCCCATACTTTTGCTGGAAGGCAGGGAGGGCGTAGAAAGATGTGATGATCTGAGCGTCAAAGCCGGCCATGACCACAGCGACGCAGAAGAACATGGACCAAAACGTTGCGTGGGGATACATTCGCACGGCCTCCCAAAAGTTCAGCTCGTGCTCGGCAGCCGTTATGTCCCGAGTCTCGTCGATTTCCAGCCCGCGAGCCGGCTGGGGATCAGTCTTGATAACGTCATGACTGATCTTTCGCGCATCGTGATCACTTAGCGTCGTAGTCATAGTGGCCATGTCTGTTACCCCTTGTAGGGAAATGTCGTCGCAGCGAGCCTTTTTAACTTGAAAGACTGAGAAGCCAGCTGAATGACCCCCTCATATCTAAGTGGGAGGTCCCAACACATGACCCCTCGCGCAACCAGCCAGCGCACCAAAAGGCCGGGTACCCCCAACTTCACCTCGCTGCTAGCATGCTTACCGGTAAGCGTCAGATAACTGCGCCGTTTGCGGTGCAGTTGGAACACGCCGGCTTTTCTCCGGCGCCCAATGCGGAAAGCATCGGCTCGGCCAGTCGTATAATGTAGCATCACCGATCTTAACACTTTCGACTCCATGACTTCAATAGAAGAACCAGGACGAAACGGTCAGGTGGAATGATGATTGATAGAATTGATAGAATTGAGGCGCGCAAAGACCTTTGACCGTGATCCGCACGAACAGCGACAGCCACACGTAGTTTGCAAGGGCCTGATGTTCCCCGACGACGGTTCACTATGTAACGTTACAAAGGGCCAAGGTGCAAGGGTGGAATTGTCACGGTTTTTCGGTCTTTCCCACTGCATCCCATGAGAGCGCATCCAATGAATCATGCTGATTTGAGCGCTATCCAAGTGATCAGAGCGCATCACTATATACCTTTGTTATCGTCGAAGGCAGAGGACCAAGAAACTATTGTGAACGGACTCCTCCCGCAGACTGCTCTCCAATTCGATGCTTCAAGATTTGAAACGCGCTTCGTATCATCTCCAAAAAGCGCTCGTATCTCCCAAGAGTCAGCGTGATGGCAATGGCCATATCAAAGGCAATCTGCTGTGTGGGTACATGTAGCTAGTCGCCCATACAAACACAACAGGTTTCGAAATTCTTCACAAAATTTATGAGTTGAATACTATCTGGTCAGTGACAGTTAATGAAGCAAAATGAGTATTGCGGGAAGCACTAGGGCCTAAGTTACTACCTTACATAAACATTCTCATTTGACCCGCGCATTCAGCCAGATGCCAAAGATGAAACCATTCCCAACGCGTTGCAGGCACCATTTCGATCGCCCTAACATAGTACATGATACCAAGTCGCATCTCTTCGTTTAGTTACTCGGACATTCCTCGACCCCAAAAGCCATGATTATAGCAGCCACCGTGTGGTAAGCAATATATGGCAGGCCCATGCTGGCCCTTCCATAGGCGACGGCAAACTTATACATATCCTCTGAGATACCGCCCCTTCCGGCAAGAATCTCTCCCACTTGACCAAGAAGCGTGTCGGACTGGATGTCAAATTCACGACCCCATCCCGGCTTCTTGTTGGCATCGACAAGCTTTTCGTGCCACAGAACGTGAATATCGCGCATAGCGGGTGCCAAGTCTTCACAGACACCATATGGCCGGCTCTTCTGCAGTTCCGCCATTCCACCCTCAACCATATCATAGTACGCATCAAAGAACCTCGTTGCAGTAGAAGGAGGGAGTGCGTCTCGCCTAACTGACCTCTTCAATGCCTGCGCGAGGGTTTCACAGAGCCCAGCCTCGGTAACTTGCTCTTTGGCCAGTCGGTAGATTTCCCAGGTCCACTCCCAGAATTGAGGATACCTTCGTTCATATATCTCCATCCATTCGAATATGTGACGGTGCCGAGAGCGACAGAAACTATACGGCGGAGAGCTTGCAGCGACTCGTCCATCCTGTCTGCCGCTGAAGCGGGCTCGATGATGGCCACGGAACAGCTCACACAATTGCCCAGAAAGGATTGTCGAGACTGATCGCATGGATTGTTCGATGCTCAAGCCAGCAGGGTACAGAAGACGCAGGAGATTGCGAGTGTCCCCGGTTTTGATGTCGTTGTGGAGGTCCATTACGTCGTTTGACAGCCCGGAGCCGATGAGCGAATCCATGCCGGCATCGTCCAACCACGCTGCGCCATCGCGGCGCATGAAGGCCGATCCGATAGTGTCTATACCCCTCATCGCGATGATGAGATCCTCGTCTAGGCTGTGTTTGATGCTGGCTGTGCGCGGTGCTTTGAACGTTCGGGATGTTTCACACTGGTCCATCGCCCTCACATAAGCCTCCGAAATTCGCCAAAAAGAGCGATCTTGACCAGACATAAGGTCGTCAATATTCGGGAGGGAGTGTTGAGCCAGCCTCCTAAAGGCGGCCAATCGCCGGCTGAACTCATTCTCACCCTGAATAAAGTCCGCACCGCTCAGAGTCGATAGGACGTAATCTTCCTGCAAGGAGTGGGGCTCGGATGTGAAAGCCTGGCACATCATGAGGTAAAAGGGGAATATGCTGATGATAGGCGGATCGACGTCAAATCCAGTCAGCAACTTTCCCCATGAGCGGAAATGTTCGTCGTTTGCCGCTTTGGAGGGATGTAAATCATTCCGAGGGCTGACCGGGTCATCGGTGGCATCGGCAGCGAGCAGCACGGCGGCGCCGACTTCGAGGGTAAGCTGGTACGTCAACTCGATGACGTCTAGGTCGTGTAAACCTGAGCTCTTCTTTCTTTCGTTCTCCAATAGTTGATGAAATTGCTCGGCAAAGGGCTTGACGAGTTCTTTGACCTGGCTATCTGGCCGGTAGCGCGCCAGCGCGTTTAGGACCCAAGGAGAAAGAGCCGACGTCAAGGGATACAGGCCAATGTTATAACCAGATTCCAGAGAGCTAGCCGGGCAGAGCTTATGCTCTCTCGCAATCCATGGTCTGTCGACAAAAGCTGCCTCTTGAAATGCTTTCAAAGACGCATCGCCGTTGCAAGAAGTATCGTTTTGGAGGCGGCTGTTATAGTCACTGGCCTTCATCGCCGCTATTGCCTCCCCCGTGTATCTCATCTTGCGCACATTAATCATCTTGGCTTAGTTGCACAGTAAGAGTTGCAAGTAAGGAAGAATTAGAGAGCCGTGTTGAAGTGGTGAATTGCACAAGTCTCTTGGGCGGCCTATCCGCAGGTAGTTCAGAATCTTATAAGAGCTGCAGCTAAGATGAATTAATCCCTCAAGAGGTATTCTGAATGTCGAATACCATTACAAAGTACGCAAGCCACCGAAAAGACTACCAACTGAGAACAATAGCAGTTTCTACAATAAGGTCCAACAATGCAGGAAGCCATCGAACCAACGAGCCAAGAGTCGGCGAAATATCGACCCAACGACCGAGCGGGCCCCGACCAACAATACATACAATGAAGCCACAAGTTCGGAAGCCCAGTATTGATAGACAAAGAATCCGATAAGTCGCTCATCCGGCAAGTCAGCCGACTGTGGCGTTATTTCTGAACGGCTGATGTACCTTATGTAAGTACAGTACAGTACAGTTATTACAGTACTGTAAAATAACTCACGGCTTGGCGGTTTAGGTTTTGCGAGACAGTGACAAAGCAATCTGCAATTCTCAACATGCCCTGTCTCAGGGCCTTCATGTCGCCTATGACGGTACTTAACTAAGCTTGCTTCGCAACATAACGGGGTCAGAGATCTAACACATGCTGCTTTGCTCTCCTGAGATCGCTCCTCATCAATGGCATAGGCTACCGTACTTGTCTGGTTCTTGGTGAGATGCAACAGTGATGCGTAGGCCTTCACGCGCTGCGGTCCATTTCATTTTCCGCACAGGCAAGGCGGACGCTGTTCTGTCAGCTTCGGGACCTCGGACTCCTACAGTGACGCCGTGGACGCTCGAAACCGAAGTGCATTGAGTTTTAGGACGGATATTCCCCACCATCTATTTCGACTTAGATGTACGCTTCTTGTCCTTCTCCTTCTGCCTTAGTGACGAGCCCTATTTGTTCCTCTTCGGAAGGCTCTGTGTTCCGTCGAAAGACCTTCTGGAAGGAGAACTGGCGACGGGCCGAATGCGGCGGCGGCGTTGGAGCGAGGCTCTGAGCCCTACGATCAGAAGCGCCATGGTATGATGTGTCTTCGTCATGCAAGTCATGAGTGGGACTGCGTCCGTGCCAAGATCCACCGTCATCGTCCAGTCTTTGGCGGGGTACAAAGATCTCGGTAAGCGGTACAGGTTGCATAGGACTCCGAGCCTGTGTCTGGCCCACAGGGTAGTCATCTCTGAGCGCTGACCTGGAAGCCTCGGTGCGTGATCGCGCTCGCGTGGCGCCTGCTGTCCTTGCATATATGCTACTGCGGGGAACCTCCTCGAGCTCTTCCGCCGAGGGGAAATGTGACATACCCAGGGGCGGGTGTGGGCTGCGAGCGACGGGCGAGGTCGGCGTCGGGCTGGTCGCAGAGCGTGCACGCATGCTGTACGCCATGGTCCTGCGGCGCCTCAGGCCATCCCACTCATACTGCGGATGCCCATCCTCGTTGATGGGCTCCATGTTCTCGGCCATCTTCTCCTCGCGCAAGCGCTTCAACTCGTCGTTCTCCATCCTCTGTCGGGCCTGGGAGATGCGCCTCATGATGGCAGCCGTTCCGCGGATGGCATCGGCCTTGGGCTCCGTCTCTGGCTGCTCCTGCTCGGCAATTGTTTGGATCTGATCCAGATCGCCGCTGAAGACGGCGGCGTCCGGGACGTCCTTGGCAGACTTGGAGAGCTGCAGAAGCACGACTCCAGAGCAGATTGTGAGGAAGCCCATGACGACGGTGACGATGGATGTCGGCGTGCCCTTGAAGCCGCGAAACAGGATGGCGGATGTTATTATGGTAGTGCTGGTGAAGTAAACGTAGTACGTCGGGGTGACGACGGCGGCGTTGTAGATATTGAGGGCTTTCTATCGACAAGAGTCAGTACCACGATGCCGACGGACGGACTTGGGAGGCTGTTTCTCACGTTAAGGAAAATGATTTCGGTGAGCAGCGTGCCAATGACAAAGACAAACAGAACCCATAGGAACCACTCCTTGTACTGGGGCTTGCCCCCGATCCAAGCTATGATGGCGGCACCCAGACCCTGGGTCGAGACGACACTCAGGCCTCCGATCCAGCTGCATATGGATATGTAGACAAGCATATTCTTGTTGCCCCACCTCGGGCCTGCGTAGAAGGCAGTGACGGCTGAGCCGACGAGGATGACGCCGGCGTAGGCCAGGAAGCCGGGCGCGATGAAGAAGCTCTGCATCTCTTGTATGTCGGCGACGGACGACTCCTGGGGGGCGTTCATGACAATGACGACGGAGCCAACGATGCAGAGGAAGCAGGAGACCTTGCCGACCATGCTGAGGCGCTCCTTGAGGAAGATGGCGGACAGGACGGTTGTGATGACGACGGACAGAGCGCCCAGGGGGGTAACGAGGATGGCGTCGGTGAAGGCGTAGGCGACAAAGTTGCAAATCTCGCCGATGATCATGAGCGTCATGCCGGACCACCAGAAGGCATTCTTAAGGTAGCCGTAGCCCTCGCCGGCGACCTCGTTGTATTTCTCGTTTGCCTTGAGCAGGCCGACCTTCTTGAGCACAAACGACGTTCCGATAAAGACGCCGGATCCTATGGCGAGCCCGATGCCGATGGCCTTGTAGTATGCCGGGCGCTCGCTGCCCGCGCCGCCGGGCACAAGGCCGCGACTGTCGAGGGCTTGGAGGTCCATCGAGGGCGAGCGAGCGACGCCGCGCCGGCTTGGACAAGAGGTGCGTTGTCAGAAGCGCACCGCCCGAGGCAGCCCGAGTCGGCCCCGGCACGCTGTCGGGGAGTCGTCTGGATTCGCACAAAGTCTGCAGGTTGACGGGGCGACGGCAAATTATCGTCGAGACAACATGGCCGACGCTTGGGGAGAGAGGTGCGCGGTTCGCGAGGCGGCAGTGGCAGTGGCAGTGGCAGTGGCAGTCGAAGAGATGGCAGGAAGGGCAGCCGTCGCTACATGGTCGGAGACGTTGACGCCGGCGACGTCCAGGAACAGCGACAGGTTTGCACGGGCTAACGCAGCGGCACAGCGGTGCAGGATAGGAATAGAGGCCGCGAGGCCATTGGATGTCGCGGAGGAGAAGGCGAAACAGGTTGGAACAAGGCCCCAAACTGGGCCCGCGCCTGCGGCTGTAGTGTTGCACCTGGGGCCCCGTGGCGTCCTGGTCAGCCAGCCCAGGCGCCTAGAAAGCGCGGGTGCGCCACCGAGTCACTGGGCTGCTGGGATGAATCGCGCCCGACACCACGAGGCGCCCCTTGAGGCGCCCATCAGGCCCCTGGACGCCGCCACGAAAGCGGGGCCTCGCGTGGGGCCCTTCCCAGGCTTGAGGTTCCTTCAGCCATCGCCGTCATCACCCTCGGTGGCTGCCAAACGGTTGGCCCTCGCTTGAAAGACTCACGTGCTTCCGTACTGTACTATGTACCAGGCACAGTAGAGCATTCCAGGTTCCTTGGAGCGTTGGGCGCGGCGTCGGCGGCATCCCGACCAACGGCACATCGAAGTGCTTCGAATTCCCGGCGAAGCCGTCTCAAAGGGCCGCACCCTGTTTCATATTCAGAATCCACATGCGCACCCTGTTCGAAACACCACGAACCATTGACGGGCGGCATAATTCGACCCCACAATGGTAGCAGCTTGCGCTTTGGAGCCTCTACTCGTACTCCCAGAACAGGTGACTTCATCATAAGAATACATCATTACAACCCGTAGGCGCGCAAGCAACCCAGCGACATGTGCAAGCCTACGTTCCTCCTCCGTCATGAACCTTCACACGCGGGTCTCAAAGGACCTCTTTCCTGTGCTCACGTATCCGGAGGCGGGAGACTTGGCTTTCGTTTGTCGCCTCAACGTCGGCTTGCGAGTGGACATTGGTCTTGGTAGACTGCGACCCGGAGCTAGGCGCATGCTGGGCTGGGATGTCGTGCATCGGCACATCGTTCATCATCCGCTCCTCGCTCTCGTTGAATGTCACGTTGGTGAGAGGATTCGCCGTCGGAGGGCCGCGGCCACGCCAAGACTGCCCGTTCCCTCCCCCGCCCCCAAATGTCCGAAAGCCAGTCGGTGTTCGATCATGCTTTCCGCTGGAGCGCAGCGAGGACGCAGATCTAAGCGCAGTGAACCAGTGCTTCAACAAAGGAAATATCATGGGGAAGTTCGTAGTGATCACGGCGACAAACGTCTCGCGGACAGCCCATGACCCGGCAAGGAGAGCGCCATTTATGGGATCCTGCGAGCCGTACATTAGAGCTTATAGCTGGTTCGCGCTGGGGCCGACAGGACTCACAGTAACAATGAGAATACATCGAAGAGTCGCGCAGATGACGACGAAGAAACCGCCGCTGAATAGCATTATCAGACCTACTTTCTTCCAAGGCTGGAGAGTAGCTTTCCACAACATGGGTAACGGAATAGATATGAGGTATAAGTCGGTAGAGACGTTGAATGCGTAGTACACCCAAATAACTTGGTTGGACACGGCAGGCTGGCAAACATCTATCATTGCTAGAGTCAGTACGTAAGCAGGTGTAGAGAAGTAGTGGAAGCGACTAACTGCCTGGGTCTGGGTTGATTTGCCAGTACTTATGGAACGGGCGGCATGCAAGAAAGAGGTTGGCCATCACGGTAATGTAACTGGCGATCAGGAAGCCAAAGCCGATGTAGATGCGTACTACAAAGTGCTTGTCGAGACCAGCCTGTTCCTTGAGTAAACAACCTGTTCTGAGAGTATTCATCAGATGACCACCATACCGTTAGTCGAATGTAGAAGACTAGTAGTGATGCCTTGAGCGCCCAAAGCAACGTCGAGTAGCTGGACCACCCTGCCAGTTGAATCTTTGAGCCGACTATTCTGTGTCGACCGAAAGGAAGTTTGTCAGGTGTCATCAAGTTGCAGGGACAATGAATCGGAAGTACCTTAGATGATACTCTTCACTGTCGGGTGGGAGCGCACTTCGCATTTCGTCCGTCATGCCATTGTTAGCTAGACCACGGGCTGCATTCCCGACAGAATACGCAAGTCCTGTTTCCATGGCATAAAACAACTGCTCAGACTTCATTAGCGATTACTGACGACAACTCGCCTGGCCTTTGGGTTACCAACCGCTCCCACCCACACCAAATAATCGTCCGCTTTCAGGCCTGCGAGACCGACAGACCTTACTCGGGCGTATGTCCTGAGTAACGTGACGGCAAGGCCAATGGCAAGAAGCGTCCATGCCTCGGTTGCAAACTTTTGAAATGCCACCTGGGCGGCAGCAGCCGCTGCCTCCGCTGCCGGGTCGCCATCGGAAGAACCATTGGTCATTATATGAAGCTTATCTTGAGAGGCGGCGTGCGGCCACGAGGATCAGGCACGAGGTGGCGATGGTGAGTCTTGAAGCTGGGTCCATGAAGCAGCGCTCAACAGAATTGCGTAGTAGGCGGAGCGGTTCCGTCAGGTCACCAAATATCGAAACCCTCATTCATATTATGGCGTAGATCGTTTCGTTTCTCGGTCGGGCTATGTGTGGCACTGCCGAGGGCAGCCGTGGAATCATTGGCTGATCGTTAGTATTTACGACGACTGCGCGACCCATGCGTATGGACGTCCCCGGCTTCCCATGCTTGTGACGGGCAGGAAGCTCGGCAGTTGCATAAACACACTAGCAGACGGATTGCCGGGGGAATTGTTTGCTACTCGTACATGCATGGCTCGATTTTGAGTAGTGACGGGGCAGTGACCACGGTTGGGTTCATGCTTGGCATTCGATGCGGTACCACGGTCGCCCTCGACTCCATTTATCGTTCCAGTCCCCGCTCTGAGGTCGACTAATGCAGGGTTCTGGGTCGCATTTTAATGACAATGTTACATAGTACGAGCTTAATCCTGGAGTAAGAGCATACTCGTGAAGACAAGAAAAGCAGCAGGGTCGAGATTTACACATGCAAAATGGCTTCATGTCATCCGCTCAGGTCCATCAGACCCCGTTGCCCCGTGTACGCCGCGAGTACAGTTTCCACGGAATCCATTCAGCAGTGTTAAGGCTTGTGGACCTCGGATTGCAGGGTTCAAAACCAATCAAATTAACGTACTCGGCCGTTTCCAGGGGCCTTGCAGGTCAACAGCGAACCCGCAAGCCAAGACGCTGCTGAAGGGGTACTGGTGCAGAACTCGGCTACCCGCTCGCGGGTGGTTCCGTGCAGCTAACGTCGAGCGCTCGTACTGTTGGGAGCTTGCAACGGCAATCCTAGCCCTAATGGGAAGCTTGCCGATGCAGAGGGCCTGGTTGAGATAAGGGATGTGGGACAAGGATGCGCGCTCGGGTTCTGGCCCCTTACTCGTACGGGATCCATTAATTAGTAACAACGGGTGCTCCTGCTCCCGTCATCGCGTTTCCGCGCCTTGATGGGCACTCGTACCGTCTCATGGTCTTTTCCGAGCCTGCGTGGGTAACAGGACTTGCTAGACAGGTCAACCTTGAGCATTTTGGCAACTGACAAAGCATAGAACCGGTCGGCTATCTCGCAACGCCAGCGTCTTAAGATGGAGTCGCTGGATTGCGCCGTGGTCGGTGCAGGTAACATTTCCACCCACGCTCAGGCTCCCGATTGAAAGGCAGCCTTAGGATTCAGAATACGAAACGACTACTAACGCGAGCGTCCCAGGATGGTACGGTCTAGGCGCCGCAAAGCAGTACCACTGCACTCGACCAGAGGACTCGATTGCCGTTTTTGAAAGTCAATCCTCGTTGGGTGGTACATGGGCCGACGAGCGCCTATATCCGGACCTCAAGAGCAATAACCTCCTGGGCACGTACGAGTTTCCCGACTTCCCAATGGACAGCGCCAAATTCAATATCAAGACTGGCGAACACATAGCTGGCGAGATCGTCAACGCTTATCTCAAGGCATATGCGACCAACTTTGGAATCGATAGCTTCATACGCCTACAGACAAAGGTCGTAGCAGCCGAGCACCAAGGCGCCGAGCAGGGCGGCTGGATCCTGACAATCTCCAACTCCGAACGCGAGGAGTCCAAGGTGTATGCGCGGCGACTCATAGTTGCGACTGGCCTGACATCGGAAGCATTCATTCCACGCTTTGACGGTCAAGAGACGTTCGGTGGCAAGATTTTCCATGGCAAGCATTTCCTCCAGAACAGAGATACACTACAGACTGCGAAGTCTGTCACTGTTTTTGGCTCATCAAAATTCGCGTGGGATGCCGTCTACTCGTACGTCAAGGCCGGCGTCAAGGTTCATTGGGTCATTCGGTGTAAGTCGATTCCACAGTGATGCTTAACCGCCGCCGCCAGACAGTCTCGCTAAGTCGCAACAGCTTCCGGCCACGGCCCGTGTTGGATGGCACCATCACATGTCACACCTTTGAAGAAATGGATCGAAAAACTCGCAAGTATGTACTTGAGCACTGCATGTTTTGTTGCGTAGGGTCCTGACCTCTGCTACCTAGACACTCGATTCTTGACCTGGTTCAGCCCTTGCATATGGGGTGACGTTGACGGATACCCCAGAGTTCGGCGCTTCCTGCATAACACTGCTGTTGGCCGCTTCATAGTAGACTGCTTCTGGAAGATATTGGGCAATGACGTCCTCACTCTGAATGCCTACGACTCTCACCCAAAAACGGCCAAATTGAAGCCTTGGCTCGGAGCCATGTTTACGGGAACCAGTTTTAGCATCCTGAATTACGACACAGACTTTTTTGAGCTTGTCAAATCGGATAATGTCGAGATCTACGTCGGTGAGATTGACCACCTGAGCCCCGGCAAAGTCCATCTCTCGGATGGAACGGCGTTTGAATCGGATGCGATTCTTGCACACACTGGCTGGAAGCAAGTTCCGCCGATGAAGTTTCTTCCAGAGGGCATTGAGAAGGAGCTGGGGATCCCGCATCTTCAGGAAGAAATGCCATCGCCTGAGGACCTTGCAAATCAGCGAGGAGTCCGGGGCCAAGTGGACGAGGAAATTCTGACCCGTTTCCCACGCTTGGCGAATCAACCCGTGTGGAACAAAAATTATGTCCCGCTCACAGAGCAGAAGGGAATCATTACAGGCAGTGAAGATGCCGCGACGCCTTACAACGGCCTCACGTCACACATGCTGTACCATTTTCTTGTCCCGCCGTCCGAGAGATTTCTACGGCCCCGCGACGTGGCTTTCATCGGCATGGTTGGCAACTTCAGCAACGTAATCACCGCGCACGTACAAGGCCTTTGGATCAGCGCTTACTTCTCCGGCTTACTGAAGAACGATCCCGCCTCTGCCGTGGGGGATGAAACTCTGATGCAAGCTGTCCGGCATGAAACGGTGCTCCACAATCGATTTGGGAAGTGGCGGTACCCTACTGATTGGGGCAACAAAGCTCCATCCTTTATATTCGATGCCGTCCCTTATCTTGACTTGCTGCAGCGCGATCTTGGCCTGAATCCTCATAAGAAGTCTGGGTTTATGGCTGAGGCTTGGAGCCCGTACGGCCCTGAAGATTACCGGGACTTGAATCGCGAGTGGGAGGCAAGCTTGCGCCTTGGGAAAAGCAAAGTAGTGTAGCTCCATTGAGAGAAGTTGGTAGCTTATTACAGACCCAAGCGATTAGGAGCGCGACCTTGTCCAGCCGCTGTAGTCAGGAGGCATTGTCCAGCAGTCGCTGATGCGACTTGATATCCACTTCACTCTCCCGTATATGTGCTTCGAGCTGCCAGGTCTTGTGTGTGTTAATTTAGAAAAGCATCCTGACGATCTGTACCAAGCTCACAACTGCCACTAGCTACAGGGTCGCCGTAAAAACTGTTTTGCAGTATCTAAACCATCACGGAAAACCTTAGCTCAACAGAACATCGACTATCGAGGCTCAACTATCTCGTACGCTTCAGGATTTAATCTTTAATCTTGACTCAAGTTCTATTTCTTCTCACACTCTTCTCATAAGATAGTAGTCCTACCCGATGCTATTCCGAAAATACTCCCGCCGTTGATCTGAATCAAGCGGCTCATCCGCCCCCCACCTGTTCTCTCACAGCTTGCTCTCCGCACTCAGGTACCGGCCCCCAAGCTTTAGCATTTCTACAGCCTCGCTCACCAGTTCCTCCACAATTTCTCCAGCGGGCTGAATTTTCTGAATAGATCCTGCAACCTGGCCCATGAAGTGTGGGATGTCGATATCGTCTGCGCCAATCTCGAAATCATGCTCAACAGGGACTATGCCACGATCGCAAAGGTTCCTGATTTCCTGAGGATTTCTATTCCATCTCTTAATATAGTCGTTTGGCTTCATCCTCAGCGGCCGGCCAGAGAGCACGAGTGTGCGCTCAGTTTCATCATAGTTGCAGTCAACAACAGCTTGTTTGTGCTCGTCGCTGCTGTTGGACTCGGCTGAGGCCACAAAACGTGTGCCTATCCAAGCGGCTGTAGCGCCCTGCATCAATGAGCTTGCAAGGCCGCGTCCGTTGCAGATACCACCCGCAGCAAGGACAAGCGCCGTTGAACCGTTGAGCATCGGGGGCTTGTACTTCCGCGCAACGTCGACGACAGCGGGGATCAGGATTGAACTCGCAATTTCGCCGGTGTGTCCGCCTGCCTCGGTCCCTTGGGCACAGACAATATCGATCCCAAGGTCCAAGGCCTTGACTGCGTGCTTCGGGTGACCTACCATATTCATAACTAAGATGCCGTTGTCATGCAACCTCTTGATAACGTGCTCGGGAGGAACACCGATGGCGCATACAAATAGCTTAGCACCACTCTCTATGGTGATGTCGATAAGTTCCTCGAGCTTGCCGCCTGTGTAGTCATGGTTGGTTTTGCGGGCGTTGCCGCCAATTTTGGGCAATGCAAGGTCGATGCCGAAGGGGAGATCCGGGCGGGTGAAATGTTCCTTCATCTCAGCGATGATCTCGCGGAGCTGATCAGGCGTGTACTGCAGACCTCCTATCACTCCGAGACCTCCAGCATTCGAGACTGCCGCCACAAGGGCTCCACCAGATGTGCGCGCCATGCCAGCGAGCACAACGGGGTGTTGAATGCCCAGAAGTGTGGTAAATGGGGTTGTGATAGGCCCGGAGGGTGCCATGGCGACTTTTCTTTCAGTGGTGTGGATTAACACTGTCCAGCGAATAGTTCGAGAGCTGTCTGTATCAGTCACTGACTACTGGCATGCGAGGTGAGCCAAGACTCAAGTGAAATGGTACCCAATAATGAGAAACTTACACTTTACTTCTGAAAAGTCAATTACGGGATTTTTTCCAATTCCAGGAGAGGCAGATACGATTTGTTTTGAACTTCTCGTAGGCACATAAGTCGAGCGGGCAAAGCGGACAGACTTACCGGTCCGGCCAGCCTTGACGAAGCGCAAGTGGCGCTGCGGGTTCGGGTAACCGGGGACGCGGAAGTTGGTCCTGCTAAAATTGCCGAGGCACCTGCTGCTCCAAGCCCGCTTTACAGGCCCTCGCAAGCTCCGTGCATGTACGGATAGTGCTGCCCAAGTTGTTGTGTCACCACCTATACATGTATCCTGTCCACGCCCTCGAAGGTGGGGCAAGCGACCCATCACCATCTTCATGAACCGGTAATTCAAGGGCAAATTATTGTGCCCTACATTGGTCATGCGATCATTATTTGTAATGAGACTTTTCACGCTGATCCCTCCCACAAGACTACCTTACGTCGGGTTGCCGAAACAGTTGATAGGGCTACATGTACTCTCTCGAGTCTGCCTGCCACACAGACGTATACTTAAGGATGGGGTACGGAGTAATATTGCTGGCCCAGAAAGAATCCCTTTGTCGACATGGAACACACCTATGCTTGGTCTCGTCGTCTTCGCCAATGAACTCGCAAAATAGAGCAATGCCGCCGAAGCGTTGAAGATAAGAATCGGAAGAAAGACCGGAAGTGCGCGGGGCATAAGGTACGGAGTAACGTCAATCTCAAGCTGCACAAGACGCCACATGCCTGAGGATCATACCTGACCTGGAAATGCCGGCTGAATGAGGGGTTGCGCAGCACAGTGCTCTATGTCGATTGGGGTATTGTCTGCAACCCCTCGCCTTGGCTGAAAGCCTTCATCCCGCCATCCAAGCCCAACCCCGCTCCTGTATCGGACTGAGGTGTCGGACTGTTCTGGCTCAGCGCGCACGAAGAGCACGACGACCACATTCCTTTCCCCAGCTCAAGAGCTTACACCAGCGATTGTTCACTACTCGAAGACCGGCACACTTCCCGTTTCATTGCCTGCCAACATTTTCGACAAGTTTCGCCACCCTAATACCCAATCATCTAGCACCTCCGTCTTCACGGATCACTTAAGTCACCATGGCTGCTACCGGAATCGCCACTCCGCCACACACCGTACACACTTTATCGGGCTCGGTCAATGTCCCACTTGCCAAATTCCCTCCCGCCAGTCAAATTGGTTCCATCGAAGCCGATGAGGAAGCTACGAAGGCAATAGAATCGTTGAATGATGCACTGTCAAACGCAAACTACAAGGCAGCGTCGGAACTCTTTGCCCAAGGTGGCTTTTGGCGTGATCACCTGGGGTTATCATGGGAGTTCCGGACGATCAAGAGTCCAGATAGCATACTGAAATATTTGCAAGCCTGCGCCAAGTCCAGGGATGGTTTTCGGATACAGACCATTTCGCTGGACACCAGCACACCTACGAGGCAGCCGATAGTAGTCCCCATTGATGGTGAAGCCAAGGTCCAAGGCATCCATGCCTTCTTCAAATTTGAGTCGGTCATAGGATCAGGCGAAGGCACGTTGCGCCTGGTCCTAGAGCGCGGATTGTGGAAAATATTCACTTTCTACACCAGCCTCCGGGAGCTGAAGGGCCACGAAGAAGGCACATTTCACAGAAGGCCGACGGGCGTCGAGCACGGCCAAAAGTCTGGACGCAAAAACTGGGCAGATATGCGACGCTTGGAAAGCGACTTCAGCGATGGAGCAGAACCACAGGTTTTAATTGTTGGTAGGTGATCACCGATTGCAGGAGTGAGCTTCGCTGACTTTGAGTCCAGGTGCTGGTCAAGCTGGCTTAACGATCGCCGCGAGACTCAAGATGCAAGGCCTGCATGCACTCGTCGTCGATCAGAATGACCGCGTCGGCGACAATTGGCGAAAGCGATACCACCAGCTTGTTCTCCACGATCCAGTGTACTACGATCACCTGCCATACCTCAATTTTCCGCCTCAGTGGCCCGTTTTCACGCCCAAAGATAAGCTCGCCGACTTTTTCGAGGCTTACGCAAAGATTTTGGAACTTAACATATGGATGAGAACGGAAGTTCGCGAGAGCAAATGGGACGCCAAAGAGGGTATTTGGACCGTGACGATTGTTCGCAAAATGAGTGATGGCTCGAACCTTACCCGAACATTCCACCCGCGACACATTGTCCAAGCCACGGGGCATTCCGGTAAGAAGAGCCAACCCGCCTTCAAGGGGGCCGAGAACTTCAAGGGCGACCGGATTTGCCACTCGTCTGAGTTTCCGGGCGCCCCGGAAGGCAGAGCCGGGAAGAAAGCCGTTGTCGTGGGATGTTGCAATTCAGGTCACGACATCGCCCAAGATTTTGCTGAGAAGGGATACTATTGCACCATTGTGCAACGCTCCAGTACACACGTCGTATCATCGGCTGCAATTTCGGAAATCGCACTCAAAGGGATTTACTCCGAGGATGGCCCGCCAGTCCAAGACGCGGATATGTTGATTCAAGGCCTCCCGAACAGTGTTCTGAAAGCAATGCAACTGTCGGTCGCGCAACGCCAGAGGGTCTTTGACGAGAAGGTCCTAACCGGCCTGGAAAGGGCCGGTTTCAAAGTGGACCACGGGCCTGACGATTCCGGCCTCTTCTTCAAGTACTTCCAGCGAGGAGGCGGCTACTACATTGACGTTGGCGCATCAGATCTCATTGCAAATGGCACCATCAAGGTCAAACAAGGCCAAGAAGTGGTCGAGATTTTGCCGCACGGCCTTCGGTTCACCGATGGTACCGAGCTCGAAGCAGACGAAATCATCTTTGCGACTGGGTTCCAGAGCATGAAGACTCAGACGAGAGAGATATTTGGCGACGAGGTCGCCAACCGAGTCGCTGAAGTCTGGGGTCTCAACGAAGAAGGCGAATTCCGGACAATATGGCAAAAAAGCGGGCATGAAAACTTTTGGCTTCACGGAGGCAACCTTGCCCTTTGCAGGTTCTACTCGAGGTTGCTTGCTCTTCAAATCAAAGGGTTGGAGGAAGGGCTGTACAAATACGGCGAGATATAGAGCAAGTATACGCCATACGACGGGTTGCTTCCCATTGCAATGAGTTGGCCATTCCAATGACTTGACTTGCTATTTGCTTATGGACCTCCAAAGCTTCGTAATCTCTTGGCTTTTACACATGGTATGGCCGTGGGTTCTGTCGATGCTTTGATAATGATCTTGTCAACCCATTAATAAATGGGATGGTGAAAGTCCTGCCTCAAATATCTAAAGGGGAAGTACAAGTCAGAGGGTGGCTTTGAGAAGCATCAAGCTAGTCTTGGAGGGATTGTTACCTAAACAAGGCACCCTCTTCCAGGTAATTTGATGGAGAACCAGTGTCCTGTTGATGGAGACCACAACGTTTTGCACTCCAAAGCACGCCGATATCTGTCGAAGCCCAGCGATGAACAATTAACCACTGAGGCGATAGGCTTCACTCTCGTGTATCTGCAGCTTTCTGCCACAACGCGATGGTATTCAAAGGCGATGCATTACACATCTGAATAGGGCAACTTGGGAAGGCAGGATTTCAATTCGGTTTATCCAGGTTCTCGGAATTATTCGTAAACCAGCTTCCGCATTCTGCTATCTACTTATCTCACGTAATAGGAGCCCCAGAAGTAGAGAAAGTAGCGTTGGAAAGAAGTCAATTGAACGCGATCAGATTTATTCTAGCTTTTGACTATGAGAGAGACGCCGGGGTGCTCAATATAAATGCCATGAGTCAGGGCCTCACCCTCTGCCCATCTCCAAGGACGCTCTGCGCCGCACTAAAAATGGTAGCGTTGGCGCTTCCCGCTGCCAAGATTTGGGGAAGAGCATCATCACATGCGGAGTACTCCGTCAGGATTTTTCCCCCCATGCGGGGGTCAGAAACACACCCCACGAGCCGTCGGAAAATCGCTGGGTGTATTTGAATGGAGCACGTACTGAAGAGCACATTACTGTCGCTCGAATTTTCCGAAAACGAAAGAAGAAAAGAAAGGGCAAGTATTCTGGGCCTTTCAAGTAAGAATAAAGTATTGTAAGAAAAAGATTTCGTACTCTTGAGACATATAGCAGGGTGAAGTATAGAGGCATGTTATCAGTGAGCCTACGGTTGCCAAAACGCCTCTGAGGTCCCAATTTCTCCAGGGAGGGGTAAGAGGGGCATTAATTTTAGTCCCCAGATGGCCTCCAAAGGGAATCCCGGGCGACAGGTGCGTCGCGCGGAACGTGGTCGTACATTGCTCCCTAACTGGAGTTTAGAGTCGGCTGGTGTGACAGATTTCCTTGCCGCTGCAAGGGTTCACATGCCGAATTGGGCAATTACCCGCCGACTGCGGAGCCTTGTGGTAAGCATCCCCAAGTGGAGAAGTCTGGAGAAATGGAGTCCCCGTGCTGATCACAGACCAATGATACCATGCAGGTCGGCAAAAAGGAGCCGAAATCATGTCCATCGTTGCGGATGGGAAGGCTTGTGACTTGTGTTGGCTTGCCAGGCTTTAATTGATCCCTGTCTTAGCCGCGAGTACTCCGCTTTCCGCTCACGCACACTCGTACGAGTACGAGTACATAATTATGCCACGCGAGCTGCTTGTCCCGCGATCGTTCAGTCTTCTCGCGTCTTCACCCTCCAGTTGCGCGCGGCCCAGGCACGGGCATAATCGACGGGCACGAAACCACCGGCATTTCCCGCGAGGACAAGAAGAATGGACGAGAAAGTCCAACCCGAGAGTGACACTCCTGCAGTCGCGTCGCAGCTTGATGGCTGCGACCGCAACGACAGTGGCCATGTTGATGTCACTCCCATCGAGGAGGTGCCAAATAAGCGGCAGTCGCTGTCAGACATATTCACCATTGTGAGGCTCCCGAATCATGCCCTGGCCTACTATGTGGCAGGGACAGTTTGGCTCCCGCTCTACGCTGCTTAAACCGCCTCACCCGAAGAGAACGATGAACAAAAGACTGACTTATGGCGCGAATAGTTCTGCTCAGGCTTTGCTCTCATATCCGACGGTTATCAGAACAATCTGATGACTATGTCCAATGTGTTATTCAAGAAGGAGTATCCGGCCGAGTACACGTCCACTGTCAGCACTCGCGTGTCCAATGCCCTTTTAGTCGGTGAGATCATCGGCCAGGTCGTCATCGGCTTCACCTGCGACTACATGGGCCGCAAAACGGCGATCATTTTGACAACCCTGCTCATCGTTCTTGGCGGCATCATGGCCACCGCTTCGAACGGCGTGACTATTGACGGCATGTTTTGGATGCTCACCGTCTCCAGAGGTGTCGTTGGATTTGGAGCCGGTAAGTCTTGTCTTACCCTCTGTTCTCTTCCAGCATCTGCGTCGTGTGTAAACGGAGGATACTAACTGGCCGTTCCAGGCGGCGAGTATCCCGCTGCTAGTACCTCCGCCTCCGAGGCTGCCAACGAGCACACTCTCAAGCATCGGGGTCCGGTTTTCATCCTAGTGACCAACCTGCCACTGTCATTTGGCGGACCATTAGCTGTATCGGTCTTCCTCATCGTCTTGTCCGCTGCTGGATCAAATAACTTGTCCACCGTGTGGCGTGTCTGTTTCGGTATCGGCATAATCCTCCCGCTGTCAGTTTTCTACTTTCGCCTCAAGATGCTCAACTCGAAGCTCTATCGTCGGGGCGCTATCAAGCGTCATGTGCCTTACGGACTGGTGCTACGATACTATTGGCGGACGTTGATCGGCACCTGCGGTGCCTGGTTCCTCTACGACTTTGTCACATTTCCCAATGGCGTCTTTTCCGGCACAATTATCTCGAGTGTCGTTGACACATCGGAAAATCCGCTGCGGAGTACGGCTGAGTGGCAGCTGTTGCTTGGAGCCATCGCCCTTCCAGGAGTTTTCCTCGGTGCATTCCTTTGCGACCGCCTCGGGCGAAAGAACGTAATGATGGTGGGCTTCGCGGGGTACCTGGTGTTCGGCTTGATCATTGGCTGCGCGTACGACAAGATAACCAAGATTATACCACTCTTCGTCATCTTCTATGGGCTGATGCAGAGCTCTGGCAACCTCGGACCGGGAGACATGCTGGGCCTGCTGTCGTCGGAGAGCTATGCCACTAGCGTCCGAGGCACCTGCTATGGTCTCAGTGCTGCCATCGGCAAGACGGGTGCGGCGGTGGGAACTCAGGCATTCAAGCCCATTCAGGAGAACCTTGGCAACCGTTGGACGTTCATAATTGCCGCCATTTGTGGCGTCGTGGGCGTTTTGGTGACCTGGTGCTTCGTGCCGAATCTTACCGGTGAAGATCTCTCTGTCCAGGATGAAAAGTTTCGAGCGTACCTGGTTGAACATGGTTGGAACGGTGAGATGGGGGAGAAGGACCTCCAGGCCTTAGCCGAGGATGTGAGAGGTGCTGAAGATGCATCTGCTGTTCATGCAGGAGAGAAGGGGGTTAAGGTTGCAATGTGAGTCACTCTCTGTGATTGACTCATTCTGTCTTCCCAAAAGAGTCGAATGAATTTTGTAAGGCGTCAAACGAAATGACAGCGTAACGTGATTGTCTTCAAGGACGATCTCATTACCCTTTTTGTACAATAAATTGGTCCATCGACACGACGCACCCGAGAAAACCGTGAGCTTGGTGGGACTGAGGTGGCAATTCTGCCTCGTGAGTCTCCCCTATATATAGCGAAGTTGCTGGCACCTCCCTGCATTGCGCGTCATTGCAGCCCACTGAGCAGATGTACAATGTTCCAGCATGATAGGTGGGTTAGCAAAAGTCAGATGAGATCAATTTGCGGCTGGACCTTCCGGCCTATCCTTGGCAAGCTCCACTCAGTTCCCAACGCAAAGACGACGACGACGACGACGACGACAATGGGGACGAGGCCGAGAACGTGATGTTACCGACGACGACTTGTAGGTCGACGAAGCGTCGCTCACGCGGGTCTACACGCCTGTGCCGACCAAGAGGACTCACGCCGCAAAGTCCGGAACGGCTTGAGATCTTGGAGCTGAGGAAGGAGGAAAGCGGGTCAGACGAAGACGAGGCCCTCCTTTGAGCGCTATGAACAGCCGTATTGGATGATTATGCCCAGTTTCGATCGCCGCAGCAGGAGATGGCGGTACGCGCCGCCGTCGTGAAGGAGACCCCCCCCCCCCCCCC
>JALHBW010000099.1:116939-204658 GCA_024339985.1 Tolypocladium endophyticum
TGGCTCGTTGCGCCTTTCAGGTCCCTAGATCTTTCAAGCCTCGCATGGGTCGCCCATGATTATGGATCTTCTCTGTTATATTATGCTACAATGAACCAAGTTCCCCGTATATAGCCTGTGACTCGCTGCGGGCAAATGTGTATTGCATGGAGTAGCGCGAAGAACCTTGGGAGTTTCAGCAGCCCACTCTCCATGCTTCCGTTCCCATTGCCATTATTGGCGGATTCCCGGCGTGAATGCATGAGAGCCATCTTTCCGAAGCGGCGCAACAAGGTCAGAGAGGCAGCAACTACCCTCTCCCGCGAAGTTTGGAACGCACTTTTGTCTCCATTGTCTGCTGCCTTTAAGGCTGGCATTCCTGCCATTTCTACTGATACCCCTGTCAAAAGCGCAGCCAAAGGCACGTTTGCTTCCTGCCACTAAAATTAGAACAGCTTGGTAGATGGGAAGGCTCATCCATACTGTGGAACGCGAAAGGTTGCGAGGCAAAAGTACTCTGTAGGAAGTGCCGGCTTACGCGCTGACTCCAACATCACGCGCATTGATATTGCATTCTTGAGACCAGACCCTGGGGTTTGAGCATGCGGAGGCTGGAACATCCCGCCTCAATTCGAACGGTCTACGGGTAGAAATCGCCGTGAGACAGAGGCGGGGGCCGTGTAATGTCTTGCGAGATACGAGTGAAAGCTGAGGCCAAGTACGTTGCTGACGCAAGCTGGGAATGAAGCATCATCAATGGTCAGCGGATAAAATGCCGAGCCAATTGTGAAGATAGTCGGCCGAATCGAGCAATGCGACCTGAGGACGATACCGTACGAAGTCGCCGTCGTACCCGACATTCCATCCTGCTGCCCACAGATCACTACCTTAGCCCAAAGCACCATACCCCGTTCATCCTCGCCAGGAGCTGTTGCAGAGCAGTAAGACAGCCCGAGAGTTCAACAAAAATGGTCGTAGATGGAAGCAAATATGCCCCCTGTCTCCCTGGATGACCAGAGGTACACCTTGTGTGTCATTCGCGCGTGCCCTGCGTTCCAACCGGAACGTTGCCACGTGCCACGGAGGGAATAAAGCAATGTAGTAGTAGTAGAAAAAGGACCCATGGGTATTCATGTCGTTTACGAAATACAAATGTCGAAATGGCACCTCTTTGGGAAGGCTATCTCGTAGCAAAATACATCAAGGGCGACTGACGCCATTTGTATGCAACTTATTTTCATCTCGACGGAAAACCCTATCAGTCATGCATCCTGCCACGCTAAGTGCCCTTGCCGCGCTGGCGACGGCCAAGCCTAGCATTATTCCTGCAGCTCAGCCCGGCCCCGACGCCCAGATCGCCGAGTTCCATACCTGGGGCAGCTTGGGATGCAAAACTAAGAACATTTCCACCAGGATCGTGTATGGGTCGGATATCCGGCGGCCCTTGTGCCATGGCTTTGGAGGGGATAGCCTGTACGGCGTGTTGGCGACGAACATCACACGTGGATGTGCGCGTAAGTCCAAGTTTCAGGATAGTCGCTTGGTTTACTACAAAGTAGGACTGATGCGGTATAGTATATGTCTATACAGACGGCAAGTGCAAGAGTGGGCGTGTTGAGGTAGGCGTGAATTGGTGTCAGATATCAAAGACTACTTGGGGCAGCTGGGGCATAGACTGCGGGTCTAAAGCTCTCAGTAGCGATTAGCACCCGCCGGTGACACTGATCTTCTGTTGGGAATTAAGGATTATCTTTGTTTTACATGTTCGCGTGGCTATCTAATGCATCATGACGAACCGTTAACCTGCTTGGGTTCTGCAAACCACAAGATACTTGGCAATATCGTTGTTGCCAGCTCAAAACAGCCCAGCATCCTCCACTACCTTCTCCAAGGTAGCCGCAGAGACCATCGTCTGGTCCTCGAGCCAGCGCTCCGCCTTGTCCACAATCAACTCCCACGCATCTTTTTCACTGGAAAGACTCTTTTTGAGGAACACCACAGCGCAAAGTGTCGCCGCAATCTCACCTTGGCCGGCTTTGCCCGACACCGTCGGCAGCTGTAGGCCCAGCGCCTGCTGCTGCTTTACCGAGATGATGTCTTCCAGCTCAGGACTCCACGTCCAGCTTCCGATAAATGTCTGCAGTGCAGCGAGGGCGGCCAGCGGGTCGTTGCTGCCGCTGCTCTTTCCGCTGGTGGCGTCTGCTCCTGGCACATCGTCCCACCCGCCCTCCTCGTACATATCATCGGATGGAAGCTGAATATTGCCACCCTTCGTTCCGCGCACTGCTGCTCCGAAAAACCCGCCACCACGGGTCGCTCCCATACCGCCACGGGTCGCTGCCATACCGCCACGGGTCGCTCCCATACCACCACGGGTCGCTCCCATACCACCACGGGTCGCTCCGCGATACATGGGCTGCTCAAGGCTCGATGCCGACTCTGAAGGTTGTGATCCAAAGAGCGACATGCCGCGACCGCCCGGTGCCGGCCCGCCGAAGAGCATCGTCGTCGGAGCTGGCGGTGGGGGGGACGGCTGAGGAACAGAAGCGGAGGCCAGGCCACGGCCCCCTTTCGGGGCCACCATGCGCATCAGGGGAGTCGCAGCAGCGGAGAACGTGGCAGGTGGCCCAGCCGATGTTTGTGAGTGAAGCACCTCGAATTCCCCTTGCTCAATGCCCTGGTCCCCGTCGCCCTTATTGAGTACGGCGACAAAGGAGCACCACTTGCCAGCGACCTGGTACTCGACGCCCAGCCTCACGGCCTCACGCTGCACCATGAGCTGGAATCGGCCCTCAAATGCCTCCTTCAAGAGCTTGCCCTTGGCGTCCTTGGCGTGCGCCAACCAGCCCCGGCTCTCTTCGAGCTCCTGGATTGCCTTGCGAGCTGCGAGCTGGTGGATTGTGATGCCTGGCCTGGCGACTTTTGTGATCGGGATCTCGAGCCTCAAGGGCCCGTGATCGGACGTACCGGTGAGTACAACAGATTTGGGCTCGCGACGAGGTGCGGTTTCAGAGAGCAGGATGTAGACGGAAGTGCGGCTGAATGGAAAGAGGGCCGGAATCTGAGTTGGCGTTTGGAGGTAGCGCGGATGTGGAACCTCTGGAAGGTTGTTGAACTTGGCGTCAATAGTAGCGGAGAAGTCGGGCATTTCCAAGTCCTTGTCCTCGATGTCCGGGTTGAAGAGCGAAATTGGCTCCTTGGGCTCAGGCTTGGACTGTTCAACTTTTGTATTGTCCTTGACGTCGATGGATAGGCTGTCCATAACACTCTCGATAATCTCAAAGTCGTCGTCGCCATCGTCCTCATGGTCGCCGCTGCCTGCTCCAGGCTTGTCGTACTTAATCTCCAAAGCGTAGTCTGTGACGTGTGGCGTGAGTGCCCCTTTCAGCATTCGAATGATCTTCTTGTCTAACTTTTCGTCGGCTGCCACCTTTTGCGCAAATCCACCTCCTGCTCGGGCAACACCGTTCAGCAAAGACGAACTCGCCTCGTCGCCAACGCCTAGGGTGAAGATGCGGATGGCCCCTTTTGTTTTCTCGACGTTCTCGTTTATAAGGTTAAAGAGACGCTCCTGCTCCCAAATTTCCCCGTCGGTGAGTAAGAAGACCTCGAGGTTCATGTCGACGTAGCGCCTCTTGAACGTATCCTCAAGCGGCGCGTACATCTCGGTGCCGCCAAAGTTGGAGTCAAAAGTCTGGACATGCGCGACGGCCTGATCGAGAGCTTCCTGGTCGTAGAGTTGCGAGCGGTCCCATAGAAAGCTGTACTTCGAGCCGAAGCTGCAGATGTTGAAGCGCACGCCGACAGGGAGCGACTTAAGGAAGACCTGCAGCGCGGCAACGAGGTTGGGAATCTTTCTGCCGACGCCCATGCTACCGCTGCGGTCGCAAACGAAGACGACCTCGGGCTTGTCGGCAGGCAGGTTGAATTTGGGTACCAGTGTCGTCATGAGAGCCCTACTGCCCGAAGGATGCGTCTCCAAGAGAGCCGCGGGGTTGCCGAGGCCTGTCGCGACGATTAGAACGACAAAATCCTTGTCAAGCTCTGTAGAGCCTAGAGACAGCGAGGCGGATGCCCTCCGCAATGATGGAAGCTCGTCGGCAGACCCAGAGGTCGACGTCCTCCCGATACTGACGGACATTGGGTGCGATGGCGATTGGATGCTGCTGATAGAGCAGCCGTCGGCCACTTCGACGTCGACAGTGATGGACATCTTGCCGCCCGCAGCAGTCGTTTCGCGCTTCGCGACCACCTTGCTGCCGTCATACCGCGGCGCGATGCTCCTGGGCAGTGTCCAGCGTACGCCGTCGACCTCTGCATCGTGCTCAAGCTCACCGAGGAAGGTGATTTCGACCTTGACCGTCTCGCCTGCGGGCACATTGCCCAACGTCGTGGTGAAGATGTCGGCGGCCCGCGTGTTCTGCTGCAGCAGGCCTGCCGTCTCGCCCCGGCTGACGGCATCGTCAAATGTCTTCTTGGCCGCCTCGCGCTCCTTGACGATGCCGCGTATGACGCGGCTACCGATAGTGCACGTGAAGCTGACGACGGAGACGCCGTCATAGAGGGGAAAGTCGTAGCGCACCTCGTCGAGGCGAGAGTCGCTATGCGGGTTGGCAAAGGTCTGAGTAAGGGTAGTGCGCGAGGTTGAGGAGAGGATCGTCGCGTGAGCGTCGAGGTCGATCAAGGGCAGCCATTTCCTCTCGCGCCTATCAATGACGAAACAGCCACAGACGGGTAGCAGGGCCGGCGAATGGCGAAACTGAAAGATGTTCGACATGGTGGTGAGCGGGGAGGGTTGGCCGTCAGGACAGCAGATGGAAACCGCAGGCCTCGCCTGTTCCCGTTGCGGGTCTTCGTGCTTGAGTCGTCCGGGAGCAAGATGGTCTTCAGCCGCTGGAAATGATCTTTCGCAGGCTTCTATGGTGACAGTTGCGATGGTCGGGTCGAGCAGGAAGCGGGTAGAGGAGTGTCGAAGAATGAGTTGCGAGTGACCGATTGCAAGAGATGAATCCCCGC
The DNA here is from genome assembly GCA_024339985.1 of Tolypocladium endophyticum. NCBI lineage: Eukaryota > Fungi > Ascomycota > Sordariomycetes > Hypocreales > Ophiocordycipitaceae > Tolypocladium > Tolypocladium endophyticum. The sequence goes on from JALHBW010000099.1 coordinate 121,935, forward strand.
ATGTGTAAGAGGCAGAGACGTGGGCGAGGCTCACTTATAAAAGGCCGCCACTGGACGACACTCGTGTACGTAGGTTTTCCTAGACACGCGGCGCGGCGCCACAGGCAGGAAGCAGCCGTGCCGACTACCTGGTAAGGAAGGCAGCCTCAGCGGCAGCCTAAAGCGGGGAGCTGGTTGCCTGAAGCCTTCGTAATACTGTAGGTGCGACACCTCAAGCTTTGTTGGTCATGGCGGGTGCTGTCTGCCTTGCCTGCACGCTAGCCCACCAACTGTGGATGTGTTCTTTCATCCCAGTGGCGACGTGAAGTACCTTGCTTGCTTCCATGCTTCCCTACCTTATAATGCGGGGTTGTTATGCGGGGCTGCGTCAACTCCTCGTCCTCACGCAATTTACCATTTCAACCTTGCGAGTATCGCCTCCGCTCGACAGCGTCGTCGGCATTCTGGTAAGGAGCCGTTTGGCTGTGAAGTCAAATAAGGACTAGCCACATGTACCTTCCTCACTGACCGCTGAAGCCAGCCTCGGAGGTCCAGCGGCGTTGCACAAGAGTTGCAAACCGGTGGAGTGAGTTCATCAGCAAAGTCATTCCAAACCACTCCAGAGTTCTTTAATGTTGCGTTCGAGACTATACGTAGCGGGTGACAGATCCAAGACGCCATGTGCCCCAAGCTAGTGAGAAAGTCGTACGTCGCTGGCAAGTCGTTGGTGAGCTGGTGCAAATCATCTTGGCGCGACACTACCGTAGGCCTGATTCTCTGCTACCTATATCGCATGCCAACCAGATGCTCCGTTTCATGTGGTATTTCTCAGCGTGTGTTCCTTATCTGCGCTTGGCTCCAGAAAGCATACCATTTTGGGGACGCCAGGAAGTCGCGCCAAGCAAATGGACAGAATCGGGTGAGGACTCTGTGCCTTTTCGCGTTAAAGGGACATCGTGGAAGGCCCAACCAGAGTGGCGATCGACATCTCACAAGCCTTACAGCAATCCTTATCTGGATTTCGCCCGCTAGCCAGCCGATATATTCTGCCTCCGTCAGGCCACCTCCAACCGAAGGGCAGCTTATTCGAGCACCAGGTTGAATGCAATTGAGAACAAGCCAAAATGCCATCCAGTACAGCCCGAGGTAAATGAAGGGAATACTTTATAAAACATGTCTTGTCCTATAACCGCCGTTGCTTAATTCAGCTTGGATGTGTATGTAATCTGCCAATCTCCTTGTTATTATTCTCAGCCAAATATCCCGATGCAGCTGCAGCAATGTTGGCAAACATTGTTCTATATCTTTTCCTTTTGGCTTGGCCAGTCTCCCATGTCTTTGCAATGCCGCCAGTCACCGTTTACCGTGGGGACAACACGCCCCCCTAGGACGTGAAAATGCAAGGGGGTTTAAGCCAAAAGGCATGGACTTGGATCGGCGACCATTCCACAAATTCGCGAGTACCAGCTTATATAACCACGTGAATGGAGTCAACAGAACCGGTCAAGCCCCCGACGATTCGGGCTAGGTTTCACGCTCCTCCGACATCAATGTTGCTCGACGAGCGATTCAGGATTTCGGTGGACTTGGTTACATTTACCTTATAAGTCCATCTTCCAACTTCATTGACGCCGACGGAACACTCGGCCGCTACCATCCTCGGCCAGAGCACAGGGAAAATGAGTATTCGGCACTGAGGGGCATAGACTTTAGACAAGTCCTGGGTTGGATTGAAGTCATCGGGGGTGCTGAGGGGGGATACACGCACAATGCTGACTTTGACGAGGCCACATACGGCGAGCCCCACGCAGGCGGAATCCGACCAAAGCTTGCGGGCTTCATCCGCAGCCACGTTGCTTGGCTTGAGAATCCTTGAAGAGACTTCACCAATTGTGACTGCGACCACAGTGCTCACGAAAGAAGGCAGGCCGATGAGCCCCCTTCCATGTCTTCTTTGGTTGAAAGGGGCTCGGATGACCAGTGCTACCCGACAGAATCTCCTCCTGATTTTGCTTCAGGTGATCTCGGCTCGACAACCCTCATACATAATCTGTGGATCACCATCAAGTTGTGTGACAGGAGCGGTGCATCAGCCCTTGGGAATATTTCCGTCGTTTTTGGCAATTGGCCCCATCAAGCAACCCAGCGACTTCTTATGGCCCCCCATCCTGCAGGGAAGCAGAACCGATTTCGCGTTGACCTGCCACAACCACCTGGCGGCATGACTGTTGGCCATCTCTCCCCGATTGGCCTTTTGTACGAACCACCAGTGACTCCAGCGGAACAATCGCTTCAAGCTCCAAGGTTAGTTTCAACGTTGCCGCCTACTTGACTTCAGCCATTTCTGATCTAACATTACATCAAATCTCGGCGTACTTAGGCTGATTTTTCGCTAGGCATGCTGCTTGAGGCTGACATCGGCGGGTACCGCGGTCTTGTGAACGACAAGTTCAGTAATTTGCACAAATGGCTTCGGGCTAGTAATCCCTTGTCATAGATTGTTTATGAGCAGCCGATGCATATTGAAGAGTGGTGGGATACGGTTGGCTGGGAGAATCCTCAGCCCGATTGCTGTACCAATTAGTTGCTCATGGTTTAAGGCTTCACCTATAATTTTAATTTAAGGCTGCCATGTTTTTGGCTCGACATCCTTGGGAGGGTTCATCGTCACCCTGAAGCCGTACGTGCCCGAGCGCGCCTTCGTCAGGTGTCATCCACGGCCTCTCAAGAGTATTGTTCTCGAGCGAGCGGCGAACATTGGCTCCGTGACATCCCAGTGTGACATCCCAGTTTCACACATCGTGGGCACCATCAACGCAGGGCGAGAAGCGGCAGGCTTTTCTATGCGGATACAATCTTTGTAATAATAGCTCTGTCGGCTATCTGCATCAGGGTGAGCGCCATGTCGTGTTCGTACCGGGTATCCCAAGGCGCTGCCCGATACGTCAGCCACGCAACGCTGGCCTGTCCGCGCTGTAATTGCACGACAACCTTTAAAAGCTAACTGATCAGAGGACGAAGCCCGTTTCATTCTCGCCTCCCAGGTAGTGCAGACACCAGAACACTCGGTTCCACGATATCGCTCAACATCAGGGAACCATCCGCCCCAAGAAGCTGCTTGTCACCCGGGAATTGATCTCTAAGAGACTGCTGTCATCGATGCCCTTGCATCGTCTCCGACGCATACTAATATTAGGCTTAGGCGCGCCAGCGGCGGAGAAAAGAACATATCCATCTCCACTGCCCGCTCCCCCGCTGGCCATTGCAGGGTCCTGTCTGTCGTGACATGTAACTTACAGTCGGAATATGCCCCTTCGGCATGGATCGTTGGCCCGATCGCCTTAATACTGAGACAGATGTCCCAATCGCCAACTCACGTCCATAAGCTGCTCCTCTTTGATGCGTCTATCTCTTTTGGTCCTTTCGCCAGAGCTCTCTGTAGAGCTCGCTCCAGTGTCACCAAAGCTGGTGTCGGACTCGTCGCGGCTGCTCGAAGGACTGAAGCCGGTGCTCGCCTGCGAGTGCGAACCTTCGCCTCGCCAACATCGGGTGGTGGTGGTCGCCATACGCTCTGCCTCGCTCTACTCGGCAGAGGCTGCCTGGGTCGCGCCGTTCTTCCAGAGGCCGTAGTGGCCTTCGGTGTTGTTCCAGAGCTTGATGGTGCCGTCTTCAGAGCCTGTCGCGTAGAGCTTGCCATCGGGTGAAAATGCAATGGACCAGATTGGGCCGTGATGGCCCTTGAGCGTCTCAATCTCGACCTCATCATCGTAACGAATCACCCTGGCCCAAGTACCGGGCTCCTCACCCACCACAATCTTTCGTCCCTTGAGATCGACAGCGACGCTGGCAATGGATCGCGGAAGCACGATTCGCTTGAGCTCTTCCATGGCTTGGATGCCACTCCAAAAGTAGGCCGTCTTGCCTGCGGCTACTGCGAGCACCGGCTTGCCGCCGCCAATGTTATTGGGTGATGCGGCGCTGCCCGAGAGAGACACCATCTCGCACGACTTGATCTCGCCGTCCAACACCTCGTGATGGATGCACGCGCGACTAGGGAGGTCGAGCCAGCGGAGAGTTTTGTCCGAGGCTGTCACCACAACATTGGGGTCCTGAGTCCAGCAGATGAACTTGATGGAGCTGGTGTGTACGCCCTCGCCGATCTCAAAGCCAGCAGACGCCGGGATCGTCAGCGACGTCCCGGTGAAGGAGCCGGCAAGCTCAGCGACGTCAAAGACGCGAAGCTTCTTCTCCATGCCGCCAGTGGCTACGAGATCGGAGTTATCAGGAGGGTACGCAACGGCGCGCACAATGTGGTCGTGCTGCAGGGTAGCAATCTGCTCGCCCGAGTGTGTGTCCCAAATTTTGCTAGACAATATGAGCCAATGACTTCGTCAAGAACAGAAAGGGCAGTGCAACGAACGCAGTGAAATCTGCTGACGCAGTAGCGGCGAAGGCCTGGTCGGGGCTCAATCTCGCCTGCCAGACAGCTCCCTTGTGTCCCAAAAACGATCCTATCCTGTCTCAATGTCAGCAGCGGTCTTGGACGGGGAGGTGGCATATGGGGGTTCAGTACCAGTCTCCATTAATGCCGTCACGAAGCATTGGGTTTCCATCTGGAATCGTCAGCGCATGGCGGGCTATTGTCAAATACCATTCCTCACCTTTACAAGCAGAGATCATGAAGTACTGTCCATTGTTGTCAAGGCTGGAAAAGCTCACGTGCGTAACCGGTCGAGAGTGACCGTGGCAGGTCAGCGGGACAAAGCTGAGAGGTGCTTCGGTCGCCATGGTTCTGACTTGGCGGCTTGGTGCTGTGCCAGGGAGCGATGCAAACGGCAGCGGTTCGACGATGGTCTAGGCGTGAAGGTATCGAGGCGCGTCGCGAGTGCCTGGTAACGAGGTTGGGAGCAACGAATGATCGAGCTGATTTCGCAAGTCGTAACGGTCGTGAATCTCGTGACAGCGTGTAGCGATTGTCGTCAAGGAATAGCTGCGTTGGCTTAGGGCTTCGTTGCGCTCTCAGGGGAGACCACGTCAAGGTTGGTTGTGCCACTGCGTCGAGGAACGGCTCAAGGGAGGTCCGTGGTCGCGTGAGGCCTCACGAGCTGCAGCAAGCTAAGCCGCGGAGACTGGAGATCAGGATGAGGAGCCGATTCCAAGGAACGTCCACTGCCAAAAACAACCGGAGAACCCTCTTGCGAAGATAGTGGTGACCGCCTTGGAGGGGGACCTGGAGGGTTTCAGCTGTCGGCGGGGCAAATTGCCAGCTCAGGGTGGCACCCGCCTCACCGCCCGGCAACGACGGGCGCATCGCGGCAGAAACGGCCACTGGAACCCCACTGTACCGCCCCTGGCCACAGAAGGCGGGGTAGCTCCCTCGCCAGGCACGCCAAGCTGGCCAGCGACCTTCCATGCCATACCGCAGGCGCATCGTGGAAGCTCCGTCCACCTGCTTCCATCATCATCCACGCAAAGGACCCAGCCCATCTGCCTGTGCATCTGCCCCAAGACTTTCGCCTCCCCAGTCTGCCTGTTTTCCTTGCCTTGTGCGTTCTTACTTTTTGTTCTTGTACATAGCCACATCGATCGCTCGCGCAACTACGTCATCTTCTTCTGCCTGGTTGACACCTCTCTCTCCCGTCGGCTCCGGCGCCCCCGACCCAACACTACCAGGCGTCCGTTCGCGAACAGCATACAGCCTCATTCGGCATCCTGAGCGGCATAATAGGGACCTCGCCAGAGCACGCGAGGACCATGGCGGGCGATTTTAAGCTGTCGGCGCAGCTGCTCGGGCATGAAGCCGACGTATGAGCCCCATGTCATGCGGAACACTGATCTGAGCAGCTTCGCTGACTTCCTTCAACCGCAGGTCCGGGCAGTTTGCTTCCCCTCTCCCGAAACCGTTCTCTCTGCTTCCAGAGACTGCACCGTCCGAATCTGGCGACGTGGCCCAAGCTCCCCGCCGTCCTTCGAAGGCGCACTCATCAGCCGAGGCTCCGAATATGTCAACTCGTTGACCTTTTGCCCCCCTTCCAAAGACCATGCAGATGGCCTGGTGGTATCTGGTGGCAAGGACACCATCATCGAGGTCAAGTCTCCACGGTTGACGTCTGCGGACAACGCGGAGCGTCTGCTGATCGGCCATGCTCACAACATTTGCACTCTCGACGTATCCCCCAGCGGCACCTACCTCGTCTCGGGTGGTTGGGATGGGCAGGCACGGGTTTGGAACTTGGCCAAGTGGGAGACGGAGTACATGCTGGGCGGCCACGATGGCATGTCTGTCTGGAGCGTGGTGGCGCTCGACGACAAGACGGTGGTGACTGGCTGTGCCGACAAGAGCGTGCGCATATTCGATCTGACGCAGTCCTCGGCGGGCGAGGTCATGCCCAAGTCGACAATCCATACCCCCGACGTCGTGAGGGCGCTGTGCAAGGTCCCTCATGGCCACCCCAGCGGTGCCGACATTGCAAGTGCCAGCAACGACGGAACGCTGAGACTCTGGAAGTTGAACGGGCAGCAAGTCGGGGAACTCCACGGCCATGAGAGCTTTGTCTACTCGTTGACGAGTCTGCCCTCCGGAGAGCTGGTCAGCGCCGGCGAAGACAGGTCGGTGAGAATATGGAGAGGCCTGGAGTGCGTTCAGACCATAACACACCCCGCCATCTCGGTCTGGACCGTGGCCGCGAACCCCGACACCGGCGACATCGTGACTGGCGCCAGCGACGGCGTCGCTCGCGTCTTTACTCGCCGTCCGGATCAGTTCGCGGATAAGCAGACGCTTCTTGAGTTCGACGAGTCTGTCAAGTCGTCTTCCATCCCGCAACAGCAGGTCGGTGGGATCAACAAGGAGAAGCTCCCTGGCCCTGACTTCCTGACGTCCAAGTCGGGCACCAAGGAGGGCCAGGTGCAGATGATCAAGGAGAACAACGGCAACGTCACAGCGCACCAGTGGTCAGTGAGCCAACAGCAGTGGATCAACGTCGGCACCGTTGTCGACGCGGTCGGCAGCACTGGCAAGAAGGTGGACTACAATGGGCAGTCGTACGACTACGTGTTTGACGTGGACATTGAAGACGGCAAACCTCCGCTGAAGCTGCCGTACAACCTGTCCGAGAACCCATACGAGCGCGCCACCAAGTTCCTCGGCGACAACGAGCTTCCCCTTACGTATCTTGACAATGTAGCCAATTTCATCACGGAGAATACCAAGGGAGCCACGATGGGTCAGTCGTCGGACTCGGCTGGGCCCGACCCGTATGGCACAGACTCACGGTACCGGCCAGGGGAGGCGTCGCAGCCCGAGCCACGCGTGGTTCCTCAAAAAGACTACCTCAGCATCTCGGCTGCCAAGTACGAAGGTGTGTATCATCAGTCGAGGGTTTCAGGCTAATGGGCTAACCGCTGCGCAGCCATCTTTGCCAAAATCTCGAGTATCAACAAGAACATGGTGTCGTCGGGCCAAAAAGATGCGGCATTCAACCCTGGCGAGGAGGCGATGCTGCAAGCTCTGAGAGCGGCTCTCGAGTCCTCCAAGCCGATCCAACCGAAAGCGCTGGAGCTGGTCGTCAGGATGGTCGTTCATTGGCCATACGCCGACCGATTGCCGGGCCTAGACCTGCTTCGTTGCATGGCCAAGTACCCGCTGGTGGCTCAGTACTCTGACTCTCAGTACGGAACGGTGCTCGACGTCGCCATTAGAGCATCCCTGCCAAGTGACTCGGCCCCGAGTGAGAACGCGCCGATGATGGCCGCCCGCACCGTCGCGAACGTTTTCGGCTCCGCCGACGGTCGCAGCTTGGTCAACTCAGAAGCCGACAAGGCCATCGCCTTCCTCGAACGCCTCACGGGAGTCAAAGGCGGCGAGCCCGTCGGCAAATTCAATCGCAACATGCTCATCGCGCTGACCACGACGGCGCTGAACTTCTCCGTGCTAGTTAACAAGGAGAAGCTGCTGTCGCCCGAGCAGCGCCGACGGTTACTTGTTCTGCTCAGCGCCGTCGTCAAGGATCAGACAGACTCGGAGGTGCTGTACCGGGCCCTCGTGGCGTTGGGCACGGTTCTCAAAACGTCAAGGGCGGAGGCGGCCAACCTCGACGTTGCGGCGTGGGTCCACGGCGCCAAGAGCAGAGGCACGGAAGAGAGGGTCAAGGCCGTGGCCAACGAATGTCTGGAGCTGGTACGGTGAGCGCAAACGAATAATAATGAAGCACGGGAAATGTGAATTATCTCCGAAAGGGTTAGATGCCTTTGGCGAATAGAGCCATCATGAATTCGAAGCATTCAGCCGCTTTCTCGCAGGCCGCATCTTGCATATGTGAAAACATGGATGATATCTTGAAATGGTATCTGACAGTATTCTACGCCATTGACTCCGGAACGGACTTCAGAGACCCAATCCTCCCATAGATTACAAGGGTACCAGCAAGAAGGGGTCATCTCAAGAGAACCTGGTTGGAGCTGCCTTCTCTGCCATGGAGCCTTGTTTGCTCCCTTTGCACTCGCGGATCCATTCATGCGCCCGAGCAACATTTGTCCTCGGGCTCTTTGACATCGCGACCCCTGTTCTAGGCACGGGCGCTGCTCTCAGCAGCACCCCTCTCACAACGCGTAAACGCCATCTCATGCACGCACCGTTTACAACAAGAACCATGTGGCCCCGAAGACGAGGGCCAGGAACCACGTCGAGCCAATGCTATGGACTGCCACCTGAGCGCCCGACTTGACGTAATCCTTGCTGCCCGACTCCTTGGTAGTGATGGTGTATACGTCGGCAAAGCCAATTTCGGTCGAGTTGAAGCAGTTGGTCTCGTTGACTTCGGGGATGCGCTTGTCGCCGGGCTCGGCGAAGATGATGTCGACGCACGAGTAGAGGGCGGCGCCGTGCTGGGCCAGCTCGACGAGCTGGATGGTGGCCAGGTCGCCGGCCTTGACGGTCGCGTTAACTGGCAGCGGCACCTGGGGAAGGCAGATGGTGCCCGGGTATGGGTTGTTGGTCGGGCCGATGAGCTGGAACTGGTGCACCATCGGGTTCGACATGTTCGGCGGGCCGTGGTCGGGGCCGTCGGTGCCGAAGCCAAGGTTGATGTAGGCAAAGGCGACGGAGTGACCGCGGAACCAGCCGGGTTGAAAGGCCACGGCGCCGCCGGTCGTGGGCCAGTACGTGCGGTTCTTGGTGGTGCCCATGCCGCCGCCTGGTTCTGCGTGAGCACGAGTCTCGGCGGCTCATGAGGCGGATGGTGACTTACAAGGATACATCCACTGCATACCATAGGGAAACGTGTCGTTCTGTATGAGGTTGTTGCCTCGCCATCCCGGATAGGTGATGACGTTGTGGGCAGAGGCGAGGGCCACGAGGGCCAGGAAGAAGAGCGACATCATCGTGCGGCGTGGTGGTGAAGGTGAATAGTGAGGACTGCAAGATAGCAGGCCGGTCAGACTCGAGTGCGGCTGTGGCTCTCGCCTTTCGTCCTCGGTTTTCCTTCTACAGGTGGTCTCCCGGGCGAGCCTTGCTCGTCGAGTCGTGCAACTGGGCTGGCACAAAGCGAGGTCGACAACCTGACGATGGTGATGATGAGGCCAGTACGCAACTCGCCAGTCGGGGCAGTCCAAGGCTCGGCCTTTCAGCTCTGGACCATGACTTGCTCAACACAAGGCGCCGATTGTCGAAGCATCAAGGCGGAGGGGACGACACGGGGGGTCTGCTTGGAGTTTAAGCCAGCTCCCCTGCCGCCGCTCTGTGCGTGCTGCGCGTGCCCGGGCCACATCCAACCGCCGGCCCAGCCTGCACATCGGCAGAGGCGAATCGGAGGTGCAGGCGACTTGCACGGTTGATGAGCGGCGGCTGCCGGCCAACAGCAAGCACCTGCAGCTCCAGGTATCGCTACCGCCCGGGCGCCGCACATGTGCGCGTACGTGCCCGTCGAGAGTTGGCATTGCTACACACGAGTGAGTGATCAAGGCCACAGGAGGGGGCCCGCTGTGATTCGCAGCTCATCGAGCGGGAGAGGTGCATGCCGCCAGGGATCCAGGGGTGTCAGCCAGTCAGGACGCGAACTCGACGATGCCAGGTCCGGGGGAGGCCAATGAGCAGTCGACGGCCGGCGGCTGGACGGTGCCACGACCCGGCCTCCCTTGTTCGTCCCCCCTCGATGCTGCGCCCTGCCGGCGAGCAAAAGCACATCAGGGCGCTGTGGTTGGGCGGCGAAGCTGTCGTTAAGCGCCCGCGTCGGCCGGGTGGGTGCACGGGATGGCGGTGGCGGCACCCGGCGGGCCAATGGGCGGGGCCCCAGCCGCCCGGGGGTCTGCGTCTCCGTCTCGATGCTGCATTTCTGAGCGCCGCGGCCCCCAGCAGTTTGTTGGTCGGGTTTGGGGGCGGCGTGCGTCCATTCCTCTCGGTATGATACGAGGCCTATTAGTAGGGGTATCGGTTGCAGTGCCGGGGCGGGATAAGCACGCAGCGTTCGCGCGCATCTTGGCCAACACGTCGAGTGTCGTTAAGAAACCCTCACAGAGCTCAGGATTCAAGAAAGCAACAAATATTCACATACAAATGGCAGCCCCATAGGGTTCGTCTTCCTGACTGTCTACCCATTGCTCAGATAGTCGCGATGGCGGAAACACCGTCCTATGAGTGTGCTGTGGCATTCTGCTACAGGTGGTTTGCCTTTTGGAGAACATGGCAAGCATGGCTACCCTATACCACAAACTGCGCGCTACGCAAACTTCGCTCCTCACTCCACCGCGACAGGCTCAATGAGATGTCAAAATTAAGAGCTTCAGGCTCACATTCTTTCTCGTATTAGTCCTCACGCCCCAAGTCGACTCACTCTGCAATGTCTCCCTCCCCGTAATGCCCGCATACGAGCTGCCATCATGACGCCTCCGTCCGCAGCCTCAGGCCATGAGCCCGATACCACACAGAGCCCCGTCGAGGATGAATGGACCTTTGTCAAGCCAAGGAAATCCCGCCGCAACCACCCTCCTCGCCCCTCTCATGGCTCTTCGCCGGATTCCCCGGCACCTGCTCCCCGGAGCGGGCCCTTGCGCCCCGTCGCCGACATAGCCGCCGAGTACCGCAAGCTCCGCGCCGCCTGGGAGTCGTCGCCTGCCTGCCGCTCCCTGCGCGCCCTTGTCGCCGCCCACGCCGCCGCTGCCGCCCCCGTGACCCAGGCCGTGTGTCTTGGAATTGGGACGTTTGATCCCGACGACGGCGGCTGGGAGGCCCGGCGGCGGACCTACGTCCAGCTCATTGCGTTTCTCTCCATGGTCGACGAGCTCGGTACTTGCCCCCTTCATCTTCGCGCCGTGAGGCCGTGAGTGTTGCAATGCTAACGTGGTGAATTGGCAGAGACCAGGCTGGGGGGCAGCAAAATACCCTGTTTCTTCCAGGAGCCCATCTTCACGGCCTCGGACACGGCTTTCATCGCCAGCCTGGGCCACAGCGTCGTCGAGTCGCCGGCCGGGTGCGAGCGCGTCGACAAGTCGACGCTGTTTTTCGGCGTGCACCTCTATCGTCCAATTTACGCCCTCGCGCTCAAAAACGGCCTGCCGGCCGTGTTTGTCGGCACGGGCTGGGACGTCTGGGACCAGTGAGTGCTTTCCCCTCCCGGCATACTCCGTCAGCCAGGTTGAAAACATGTGGCGGTCGCTGATGTGGTCAACCAGAGTCTCGCTCGCTGAGGAAGCTCATGACTTGGCCAACTTGAAGATCATGGAACAGACCTACAAGAAGCTCGCGTTCCCGCAAGACACCATCGGGACGGCCTTCTCCAGCACGTCGGTGTACTGGCGTCCAGCAGCAAGCCATGAGGAGGCTGCCAACAAGGATCCAGACGCTACAGCGGATGAGCAAGGCGACTTGACGGACAAGTTGGCGTCTGTGAGCTTAAAATGAACCGCGAGGCACGTCTCGGCAATTCCAGACTTCCCTCATAGGATGCGCCAGTGGGTTCATGCAGCTGGGCAGCGCAGCCCCCAAATCAAGGCGACAGCAGTGGCCGACTCGCTATCTCATGGAGATGGGTCACCGCCCTCGATGACCTGCCACGATGGTATGGAGTAAGAGTGGTGTCGTCCCCACCAAGTCGACGGGCACCGAATGGGATGCGCCGCCAGGATAATACAGCCACGAGTACAACTCCCAAGATGGAACGTTGGCTCAGAGCCACTGGAGGGGCGGCGCTGTTCAGAGCTTTGCCCGAACAGCCAGCTGGGTCACATCACAGGCAAATGCGACAAGTACGTGAGGCGTAAACTTATGTCATGTCTGTATCGTCTCCATTTATCGCGCCCCGTAGGAGGAAGTCAAGCAACCCCCTTCGGGCATACACGGTATGCAACTATATAAATACAAAATCTGCCCTTGTCTCGGGCTCCAAAACGCCAGACGCAGCAATGATGTCAATGCCCGTGCCCACAATGTATCATGTTTCGAAAATGTAAACGCGAATCGCATGCAGCAGGGAAGCAGTCGTGAGGTCCAGGGGTCGTAAACTGTCGGCACGTCGCGGTCAAGAGACCCTCTTCCCGCCGCAGTCGGGGATCTTGACTCCGTCCTTGAGCTTCCGGTTGACATCCATCAACCCCCACTTGTCCTCCCACTCCTTGCCCTTCGTGTTGAACCGAACCTTCCAGGGTTCGTCAAATGCCTCGAACCAAAAGTAGTTGGTGCCGTTGGCCAGCGCCTGGCAAACCCAGTCGGACATGAATTGGTTCATCTGGTCGATGCCGGCAACGGCGCCGTCCGTGCAGGTCTTGGCTTCGCCGCAGTCCATACCGCCCGCGCTCGGCCACCCCGTCTCGGATATCACGTTCTTCTGTGTGTCAGACTTCCATAGAGGACCGTCCTTGTTCTTCCAGAAGCTATATGTCCACGCGGCGGCCTTGTCGGCAGTAACGCCGGCGAAGAAAGGGTGGATGTTGGCCATGATGTAGTCGCTGTCCTTGCCAAGGGCTTCGGTCCAGTCGTCGCCTAGGTCCGAGGTAGCTACCGGAAGATTGAGCTTCTTCGACGTAAGATTGGTCCGCACACCGTCGAGGACCTTGGCCAGCTGGGTGATGGTCATGTCCTGGCGGAACAAGACCTCGTTGGCGACAATGATGCCCTCAAACGGCGCATCACCATAGGTATCGAGGATGTCCCACATCTGGTGCATCTGGCGATCGTTGGTCGTCTGATTGTTGTCCTGCCAAACGCCCAGCCAGACCTTGATGGTGTCCTTCAACTTGAGTTTGTCAATGGCGTGAAGGAGCATTTGCGTCTGGTTGCAGTCGGTACCGTAGAGGCGAATCTTGTTGGTAAGTTGACTGAGCACGGCAACATCTCGCGTGATGTTGTTCTGCGAAGGCGGGTTGTGAATACAGTCCGGGTACTGGGTATTTAATGGCGTATAGTCCATGCCGGGGAACACCTTGTGTAGGTCTGGGTTGTTCATCAGGTCCTTGATCTCGGCGCTGTTGATGTCAAGGTCGCCGTTTTTGCTGCTGTCGTCGGCCGCTGAGCCCGAGCCACTTTTACCGCCACCGCCATTCTTATTGCCTGCCATGAGGGCGCCGACGACGCCGCCAGTAATGGCGCCGGCGATGACGAGAAACAGGGCGATGATGACGGTCCACTTCCACTTCTTGCTGCGGCCCTGTGGCTTTGACAGCCAGGCCGAAGACTTTTCCCGACTTGCACCGGCATCGTAGACGTGATCGCCGCTGGCGCCGTGGCCTGCGAATTCCTCTGTTAACATGCGCAGAAGGACACTCCGAGCTTCATGGCGTCACTTACCACTCCGCGCCAAAAGACCCCCGGCGGTGGCAGCGCCACCAACTGCCGCAGCGGCTCCAATAGGCACTCTAGCCCCTCGATCCGAGTTCGATGCGCTCAGCATCGAGTTTCGCTGGCCGCGGCGCGGGTAGTGCAGGCCATCATCCCCATCGTCTTCGATGTCGTTGGGGTTGACCACGCCCAGCTGCGCTCCGCCGTTGTGGGGAACACTCGAGTAGGCCTGGTACGGATCGTCGGCGTAGTTTGAGTCGCTCGGGGCGAAGCTGCGCATACTCCTGGCAGGCGAATGCGTTTCAGCCGTCGGCGTGCCAAAGGGGTTGAGGCTCGAGTGAGAGTCGCGGTCCACTGGGACGCCAGCTGGGTAAGGTGGCCTGGCGGCGTTGGGATACTGGGCACGGGACGGAGGAGGTGGGATCTGGCTGCGCATGGCCTCCAAGCCGCTCTCGCGAGCGTTGCGATCGGCAACGTTGTAAGCTATCCCTGACATGCCGCCAGCGGCCGCCGCGCTGAAGTTGTCAGCGCCGGGAGTAATGTTGCTAGGGCCTGGATGGGCGTACGCTGTGCTGTCGGCGCCTCGCGAAGGGCTCCCTCTGTTGTAATAGGTGAAATCCCCATGGCGCGGCGGCGGAGGCGGTTCGGCGGCGTCCGGCATACCGCGAGAGCCAGGGGCACGGTCCTGAGGCGCGTAGGGGTGGGAGTTGTTCGGGCGGCCCCTCGATCGGCTCGAAGAAGACGAGGATGAGTCTACATGTTGCAGTCGAGCCGGTACCTCGTCGTGGTAGGGCGAGGCAGGCTGGCTGTAATCGAAGGCAGGGTTCTGGCCGGCGGGTCGACGGGGCGGAGTGTTGTAATGGGCGCGGGAGGAATCGAGAGGCTCCCTCTCGTAAGGATCGTCGTAAGCGTAATGCTGCTGCATGGCAGGCGGGCTGGTGAAGAGCAGCGAACTGGTAGAGGTCAACGATGGTTGCAGGCCACGCAGGTCACTGGCCCGTCAAGAGTGAGCCAGATGCTGCGACGGCGACGACGACGCCGATGATGACGGGTAAGCGTGGCCCGTCGATAGACTTAGGACAAGCCAGTGCAGTCTAACAATGGACAAAGGGAGAGACGAGGTGCAGGCGACCGTAGAAGTGACGAGCCCGGCTGACGACGCCGTGTAGCGAACGAGTGATTTCCTTGCACGCTCAGCCCGTGTACGACGACGACGATGGAAGCGACAGGACGCGAATCGTGCGACAGACGAGACGCTGGACGCTGGCCTTTGCTCGGGCGACGAAGGACGAAGTCAAAGCAACGAAGTTAATTCGACGGTCGAGTCTATTGTTGACGAGGCAATGCGGTGGCTGTCGTGGGGGGTGGCCTAGAAGGGGGGTAGCGAAAGTATGTTGCCGTGGGTGACGTCGCTGAGCCGCTGAGTCGCTGACGGCAGCAGGGGGCGGCGGCGGTGGCAGCGGGAGCGATCGCGACGGGCGAGCCCGAACACCTGGTCAGTGGACGCTGGTGATGAGGCCGGTGCTGGTTATGCAAACGCTCGATGGACGGCGATGGCGACGGGTTTGCGGGAGGAGAGAAAGCAAGAGACACGGAGGCACGCATACGATGGAGAGAGGCTGAGTCGACATCAGGAGTGCCGCGGCGCCAGGGAGAAGAGAGAAACAGGGCGTCGGCCCGTTTTGGCAGGGTTGGCGGTGGGCTAACGTGTGGTGTTTAGTGGAGGCTGAAGAGGAGTCGAGTGTCCCCGCAGCACCTCTGGGGGGGAATAATCGCAGCACCCAGGCCTGCCGCGCACACCTGCTCGCCTCAGGACTTCACAGGGCGCATCTGCGCCGTCTCAGGGGCAGGGCGAGCCGGTCCTCTGCCCTTCAAAGTGCTGCAGAGCTTGCGTGGACACGAGCTGGGCCGCACCGCCACGCACTCTTCCCGCCCGCCGTCCTCGTATCGTGGCACGGGTTCGAACAGGATACCCTGCTGGATCAGCGCCAAGAGTCGTCGCATTGCCCCGGATCGCAGGCATGAGCCATGACGAAAATACGGGGAAGACGGGCCCACGGCCTACGAGAGCACGCGCACGGAGTACGAGAGTTTGAATCTGCAACGTTGCCGGGGCCCGAAAACGGCAGCCGAAGCCTCCCTGCCGTCTACAATGGGCTGGCTGGAATTCGCCGTTGTCACCAAGATCAGCAAGCGCCGAGTGGTCTTGTGGGTGGCGCACCATTTACCTGGAACTCTCAATCAAACAAAGGACAGGCCAGAAACCTTGTTCGCTTTCCTCGTGGCCGGAGGAACGCAGCGTGAGCGCCTGGCGGCGTGAGTCTTGGCCCTCTTGGGCTGGTAGAATCATTCGGTATCGTATGCGAATAATGGCGAGGCGAATATCATGCGGCATGTCCTCCGTACTCGTAACTGGGCCGTACGAGTGTTCGTACGGACCAACAGGCTCCAGAACCAGGGCCTGAGACAGGGTGCGTGGCAGGAAAAGGAGCAGGACACGATGCGCCCGTTGGCAGACCAACAGCAATGGCCCAATCCACGCTAGGGCCTCGTGGCGCTGCCCCAAGTGGGTGGCATGCAAGAATAGATGGTGCGTCGCTGGCCTTAATCCAGTGCCTTTCTCGTACGGAGCGTTCCGTGGCGTGGGCGCCAGTCTCCAAACGTGCCGGCTGCTCGGCGTTCCCGCGCAACCAACTCACTGTGCTGATCTGGGCCAGATCTGAGCCACTGAACTCTGCGCGCACCTACGCGTGCCCGCGTTCGCTCCACGGAGTACATGAGGGGATAGAGCCCTCGCGGGCATCTCACGTCACAATGACCTTCAGACGAAGCTTACCGTCAGCCCAATTGGGGCGGTTTGTCGCTGAGGACGGGCTGGCTTCTGCGTTCCACGGCGCTGATGGTGGACATCCAATTCGAGTGACCTGGCACAGCAGAACAGAATGTCCCGCTGAAGCAGGAACACCCGATAGTCAAGCGCCATCTGGCAATTGCCTTGCCGCCGGTGGACGCCGCCACAGGTCCAGACGGAGCCATCAGCTCTCAGCAATGCCTTCAGGCTGGGCGTCTTTCGAGCACCGTCGCCCGCGGAGAGCCGGGGAGCGAGAGGCGACATGTGCCAGTTACGGGTAGTCCGGACAGGGCAGAACGCCATCTCGGCGCTCGACGTTGTGCAGCCCAGGCAGCGTCATCATGGCGCACCGATGATGGCTGCAGGACACCGCAGCGAAAGGATGGCTTGCATGGCATCGCGCCGGTGTGGCGCCATGCCCAAAATGGACCTCGCTCAACGTTCGCAGGGCGCTAGCTTATACCGCTCGTGTTGCCTGACCACGAGGGTACGGTACGCTCGAGGAGATTGCTGGGTGCGTGCGAAGATTGCTGTGAGGCTGTTGGGACGGAAGGGTGCGATGCCGGACCAGCACTTGGCCATCTGCGCAAACGGTATGGATTCTGTCTAATACGCCGTAGACCTACACCGAACATGCCTAGTCAGGGTACCGGGCTTGCTGCTTGCTGATCTCTGCTATCCTCGACGCTTTCAACGGCCGGTCCGGCAGCACGACCGGCACTTCCTGGCCCCAATCAGCAGGTGGTGGGTGTCATGGCATACAGACTAAGGCACGGCGGCATGGGGATCGCTTCGGGGCCGGCGGCATTGGCGTGCGCTGTTTCGGCGCCTGCCGCGAACGTCTCTCGTTGAATTTCTCCATTTCGCCGCTACTCGTACATGTGCAGCGGTGCAGTGCATTTCGCCAGGCCTTTGCCTGCCGCCCACTGCCGCCGCCTCGTGGCATTCTCGCATGGCATATGACACGCGCGATCCGTGATATCAGCCCAATCGATTCAGCTGCCGCTCCCGCGGGGCACTAGGTGATCCTGATCCCACCAGGCACCCTCCGGACTGCTCGCTTTTGGCCGCCAATCTGCCTCATCGCTGACAGCTGACGGGAGCCGTCACTGCCGAACCCCACGCCTCGTGGCCCCGGCCACGTTCGGCCTCGCCATCCCCGCTCACCCCCGGCACCTTATTATACAATAGTTTGCTTGCTGGAGCGGTGCTGGTGTCTGCTGGCTCCGGCTCAACCGTCTTCAGCATGTCCATGCTTCAGTCTGCTCGCGAACCTCGCTTCTCCAGCTGCAGCCCAGGCGCTTCCCTCCGCCAGCAGCAGCTCTTTCGGCTGCCGGGACGTTGCGCCTCTCCCGCTGGACTCGGCCTCGTCTCGATACCCGCCTGTCAACCAACCCCTGTTGCGCCGCGCCCTCAGCCCTCGCCGCGCGCCTTGAGCTTCTCGCCGCCCGCTATTCTGTAGTTGCTTCAGCACACCACCGCATCTCTGCCACTGACGCAGCGGCGCCACGGGAGAGGCATGGAGATTCAGTTCTCAATCTCTATCGCTCCCGCCAGGAACAGCGAGTCGAGCGAGTGAGTTGTTTCCGCATGTGTTTGCTGCCCTGCGTCGCGTCGATTCGCTAATCCCCGCCTCCCGCAGGTCCGCAGTTTCATCCTCGTCCGAACCCTCGGCGGTAACGGCCAGAGGCACGACCCATCGCTTTGCCCTCGAGTCCAGGACAAGGCACACCCGGCGCAGTTCAACCCGTGCGCGCACTGGGTGTGGTACATGTGAGCATTTGCCTTCCCGTGACGTTGAGCTGCCGCTGCTGGCGCATCGTCCTGTTACGATTGCTTCAATAAGATTTGCTGACTTGCTGTATAATCAGGCAAGTGAGTTGCCTGCGCCCTGCATGTTACGCCGTCGTTGTTTGTCCATCAAGCGCATCTCAGTCCGCAGGTATCCCCAGACCTCCGCGCACCCAGGCTGACAAACTCCAGGAAGCGTCATGTCAAGTGTGACGAGACGAGGCCGGCCTGCCTCAACTGTCTCAAGTGGCGTGGCTACTGCGATTCATATGCCGAGCATGCCGACTCCGAGCCTGCCCGAGCGAGGTCCTCCAACGCCAACACCAAACTCATTCACACCAAAAAGGCCCCCTTGATCCTTGCCGAGCCCGGCGTGAACTCCGTTCGCTTCGCCAGCGGCGAGCAGCGCGCCTACTTTGATGCATGGTCAGCCCTTTCCGTCACCTTTCTAAGCGGCGGCCTGAGCCAAACTCGCCTGTGGACGGCGACTATGCCTCAACTGAGTCTCGAGGAGCCAACGCTTCGGTACGGCGCCATGGCTGTCGGGGCACTGCGCAAAGCCTACGAGATCGAAGACCCGTCCACGGGCCTCAGCAGCGGCAACAGGCACTACCTCAACGCCGTAATTTACTATTGCGAGGCCCTGCGGCTACAGTCCAAAGCCAGACCGAACAAGGAAGGGCTGCGGACGGCGCTCCTCTCGTCGCTCCTCTTCATCTGCTTCGAGGCTCAACGCGGCAACATGACGGCGGCTCTCAAGCATGTAACCCACGGCTTTAGCATGCTCAATGAGCTTGCCGCCTGCACCGACAAGGCGCCCGACCTTGTCAGCATTGCTCCAGCCCCGCCACTGTTGGTGCAGGAAATCTTGGATTGCTATAAGCCGCTCGAGCTGCAGTCGAGGTCGTTTATGGGCTCGTACAAGAAGTTCTTTTTCCCTCCTAACGCGGGAGCGGCGCAGCCCGCTCATGGCAGCGCGCCGCAACCTGCTTCCGCGACCTCAGCAGCGTCACCAACGGGGCCCCCGGCCAAGACGCCCCCGGCCAAGACGCCCCCGGCCAAGACGCCCCCGAGCCAGCCGGGGACACCATGGAAAGCACCTCCTGCAGCGCCCTCCCAACCCTCGCAGACAGGCCTGCCGAGTCCACAAAGTCAAGGCAGCCCAAATAGCCCGATAGCAAGCAGTGCCTCGGGCCAGTCTCCGCCTCAAGGGCCACCACCGAGACCTCCAGGCATTCTCCCATTTACCAAGCACTCCCCCTACTTTCGCCCGAGGCTGTCCAGGATCACCGCGCTCGATGAGATGCCGCCGGTCTTCAAGGATATGGATGAGACACAGGGCTATTGGGCTCTCGTGCAGAAGCACATGGTGCAGAACGTTCCCATGCTGACCATGGTCACGTCTCGTCTCGCCCTGACCAGAGCGACAAGCGAAGCGGAGCTGGAGATGAAACTCTCGAGCGTCAAGCAGAATCCCCTCGTCACCAAGTTCATCGCCGAGTCCCGGTACTGGCTGCAGAGGTGGATTGAGGCCTACGAGCCGCTGTACCAGAGCTTCTCCCACAACTCGGTCAACGACTCCAAAGCTTACCTGCAGGCCATCAACCTTCGCATCGAATACCTCATCCTTTACATCTACACGACGATTCCGCGCTTCTCCGGTCTAATCACTGCCAAGGGGCTGACGCCTCAGTACAGGGAGATTAACCGTTTCGCTGAGACGCTCCTTGTCGCCCGACCAAACTGCGGCTTTGCCATGGATTCAGGATGGACGTGGCCGCTCTTCGTGTCCGCCTTTGGTTGCCGCGACCCCGCCGTCAGGGCAGACGCGATCCGGATCCTAGGCCAGTATCCAATACGGAATGCGCTGAGAGACAGCCGCGTATTCAGGGCCATTGCGTTGAAGAATGAGGAAGTGGAGGCGAAGATTGCAATGGAGGGGGACGAAAGTGAGCAGTGGCTGCGGCTGAGACGCAGGGAACTTGTGTTTGAGGACTTTGGGACGAACATCATCTATCGGTCGTCGCAAAAGGATCCCGTGACGGGACGGTGGGAGCTCGTCGAAGAGGTCGCCGACTTTGCTGTCAAGCCGGACGGGACTCTGCATTGGCACCGGGTTCCTATTTCAGACTCGGCATCCATTTTATCAGGTGTGTGCTAGGCGGTGCAGCACCAACTTTTCTTCAACGAAGTACTAGAAAACCCCGACTCTGTACTTTGCATTGGCGTTCTGTGGGAGGGTTGGACTGGGGAATGAACATAACCGGCCATTGGGCCGAGAGCGCCTCGGAAGTTACGGCGGCGTTGGGGTATCGCATAAGGTATCCAATAGCCTTGATTTCGGCGGAATTGTTCTTTAGACTTTACATTGCAGCGTAGCGAGTGCATGCGCAGGCTTTGAGGTAATGCGCACATGCCACATATGACGATGGAGCCACAGATGATTGCTGCCTTGCGCAGTTGTATGGCCTCAGCTGAGGACCGAGATTGCACACCCCTGAGTCCAGACGCTCTGAGTCGGATGTCCAGCCGGGAGCTCATACTCGTCTGGTGCTGTTCCCAGATCACCACGCATATACTAATGCGATCCAAGAAACTGGAAACTTGTGGAGACGGGTATGCAATGCACCGCGCAGTTCGCCGTAAGACATGCACAAACCACCCCGGACTGACTCCGCCTCCACAGCAGGAGGCACCGGTGGCAGAGTCGTCCCCGTTGGTCTCGTCAGCCGATCTTCGTTTCATTTTCGACGTGAGCTGTGGCCTTCCAAGTGACTCCTTGGGAAGCGCGTGCTGTCACCATGGACATTGCCATCAATATGCTAGGCCGGGACCGGCAGAACCAGCTTTGTCAACCCCGTCTTAGTCTGGATCGTATGCTTCGCTGGCCGCATCTCAGTACCGACAGTCCTATTCCCCTCGAACCCCAAATTCCGCGCAAATAAGGGAAAAGAGCCCCCGGCGATGATGAGCCGGATGCGCGTGCCCTGCCGGAAGACGTGCGCGCAGCCTTGCAGGGCGACTTGCAGTGGTGCGGCAGGGTCGCGCTCTGGGTCGAGGGCTTGAAACGCCTCGCAGATGTTGTGTGAGGCGCCGGCGGTGTCGACCTCGCTGAGACGGATCCACAAGTCTACAAAGGGGATGTCGCTGGAGTGAGAGAGTTCGACGAGTGGTTGGCCGAGGACTTCGACTTCCTCCTCGATAGGGTTGCCGGTGAAGACGAGAAGGTCGGTACGGGCATCCAACGTGCTGTCGTCCACCCTGCCACCGCCAGTCAACTGTGGTCCCCCGATGGTAGGTGTGGGCGCGGCCGGGTCGAAGGTAAATGACGAGGGCGCGGCATCCGCAGGCGGTCGATTGGATCTCAGACTTTGGTCCGCGTGCAAGTACAGAACCTGAGACGTCGTCGCAGGCGGCCAGGCCAGCATCTCGCGCCATTCATTGGCACCGGATACGTATATGCGCGCCGCCTGCCCCCGGTGGCCCTCATTGCCAGCCGTACGCGCCACGTGCTCATCGAGGAAGCTGAGGACATCAGGCATGGACTTGAGCCCTGAAGCTTGGACGTGCGTCCAAGGACCGACTGTCAGCGTTACTGGACAGCCGCGCTCGCGCAACTGGGCGTACTGGTCCAGCGTCTGCATGGCAAAGGGGTCGTACCACCCGCCGACAAGCAGAATCGGGGCTGTTGCCTTCTCGAGCGCCCTGTGCTGCCGTGTCGGCGCCCAGTGTGCCTCGGTCGGGTCCGGCGCACTCATTGCCTTGGGCAACCACGGCGCCCCTTCTCCAAAGTGCTCCTTAACGTGCTGTAGGAGGGGCAGGCCGTGGAGCGCCTTGTTGACGTCCTTGGGGGGTCCGAAGATGGCGCTCCGCATCTTGCTGAGAGTAGGCTCTTCTTGTCGGACGACGAGGTCACTCCAAGTGATGCGGTCCAAACGAAACGAGCCAGTTCCCCAGTGGTGTCGCCAATAATCGTGCGGTGCCGCGAGAATCGCGGACGCGATGCAATCGTCGGGAGGCTTCTCCCCTGCAAGGAGACACCACTGCGCGTACCCAAGGTACGAGGCACCCGCCGTGGCAAATTGCCCTGGATACCAGCTTTGCCGGCGCATCCAGCTCACGATGGCCTGCGAATCGTCCTTCTCGCTGCGTCCGGGGTCGAATTCGCCGCCCGAGCCAAACGTGCCGCGGGTGCTGACGTAGAGGACAGCGTACCCGCGAGCTGCGAGCACTCGCACGACGATTGATAAAGGCATCCCGCGGCCGTAGCATCCCTGCACAAGGACCAGACCGAGCGGCTTGGGGATGCCGCTCGGCCAGTATAGGTCTGCAGCAAGGGCGACGCCGTCGGGGAGGGGGATGCTGAGAGGGCGAACATTGTACGCGCTGCGCTCCGGGGGTAGGGCGAGGAGCCACCCGGAGAGGCGATCAAGGGCAGCGGCAGCGTATCCTCGTGGGGTTGGGCTTGGATCGGAAGATGACATTGCGGGCGTGAGATGAACTGGTGTACGGAGTAGAGGATGGTCATCCGTCGAGGATGAGACGACGTTGAGCAAGGCTGAACGTTGACGTCAGTGCTGTCGTAGGTAGTTGCTGTCGCTGCGCGCGTGTGAGCCGCTGTCTCGCAACCTGAATGTCAATACGGACTACAATTCTCTCTCTGCGGCGATATCAGGCGCTGAGCAACGTGTTCGGCGCAACAAGCTCCAGTAAACAACAGTGATATTTAAAGATGATGATCCTCTGCATGCATACAAGACTACAATGTACCTTTGCGTCAAACTCAAAGCGGGCAGTGCCTCGGTGCGCCACGCAATGCGTTATGGTACCTTACGGAATGTTCGGAGGATAAAGAGCGAGTAAGAGCAAAGATGGGACTGTGAAGAATAGGCTAGTTGAGAAGCCTGATTACCATCCTCGTGCGGAGTACGACTTTGTGAACCACTTGCGCAGCTAAAGGTACTTAGTATTTAAAAGCGGAACCCAAAGCATAAGTTGAGGCGTGATTGGTTTAGTGGTAAAATTCTCCGTTGCCATCCGCAACGTCGGGGAGCCCTGGGTTCGATTCCCAGATCACGCATTTACTTTTTGACTTTTTGACTTTTGCAGCTTTGGGTTTTCCTTCTTTTTTTGCCCTTTATGGTTTATTAGTTCAGTAGACGGGCCCTGGTTGAGTTTGTATGAGTACCTTAGCTTGCATTGCTGCTGGCGTTGCAGCCATGTAAGTTATGCCTTAACGTTATACATCGTGGCAGAGCTCTATTTCCGTGCAATACCAAAAGGCGACTGGTTCACTTCGCACACCTTCGATCCAATCTGGGCCACAGCTGCATACGGAGCAATGATTGAAATTGAAGCCGCGAAGGTCTCGAATCATTTAACTCGCAGTCTTAACTTTATTAATAACCTTTGATGCCAAGCAGTGGAAGGTTGCAAGGTTTGATGGAAATTCCAATGCTTGAAAGTAAAAAACGACCCGAATGTTGTCCCGCGATGAATGCCACTTACTCACTGGCTATAAAATAAATTCTCCCATTCATAAGGCTTGAGCATCGTCACGGAAAAGGGAGAATGGGTTCGATTAACGGTACTCGTGCGCTACTGTTGTCGGCAGTGGGGCGGGTTGGCGGGTCGCAAGTATCGATAACCGCCATTCCCCTCGCGGACTCGCGCAACCGCATCCGATCGCGACTGGCCCCTGCGACTTCAACACGATAATCACCACGACCCTCGCCAATTGGCAGCGCTGCTTCAAGTCAAGCAAGCCCAACAACTGCATAATACTCTCGGTGCAGCATCATACAGCCGTGCTTCAACACCGGGTTTGCGCCGCTCTTGCGCCACCGCTTAGTCGTACGCCCTCGAAGACGACGGCGAACGTCGCGCCAGGCCCCGAGTCCCGCCGAGTGACCGACGAGCGTTGCGCGCAGGCCGCCACCTTGACCACGCTGGGAAATACATCCGTATGGCTGATTGAATAATCGAGTCGGCGACTACAATCTCGATTTCGGAGCGGGGAGCCGAGCGGCAGGAGGCAAGATGGATGAGGAGGATCGCTTCTCCGCCAGCTCGGGAGAGTCCGAGCGCGAGAACGAGCAGGATGAGGTGATGGAGGACGTGGACGACGCAAACAATGAGAACGAGCCTGAAGAGGAGAACAACGAGGAGGATGAGGAGGAAGAGGGCGACAACGAGGGCGACAACGAGGGCGACAACGAGGGTGAGGGTGAGGGTGAGGGTGAGGGCGAGGGGGACGGAGAGGCAGATGCAGAGGCAGAGGACGCAGGTGATGACACACAAAATGCCAACGCGGACGAGTCGTCGAGAACAAAGTCGAGCAAGTCTGCCACGCCTGCACCTGGGTCGATTCCTTGGCGACCAACCGTTCGACCCGAGGCCATCAGCGCGAAGCTCTACGACATCGTTCCCACCATGGCGGCGCCGCAGTCGACGAGCATCAACGCCATGGCCATCACGCCCGACTTGCGCTACTGGATAACGGGAGGATCTGACGGGTACATTCGCAAGTACGACGGACCCGGCACCATCAACGGCAAGCTGGCGCTTACCGTTGCGCAAAAACACCCCTTTGTCGACAGTGTGACCAAGGCTGGAATCCTTATGTCGTACTGGGAAAATGAAGAGCCGTCCGCTCCGGGTCGCGGGGATCAGGACCACGTGCTTTCGCCTGTGTACTCCCTCGCCGTGCACTCGGAGGCTCTTTGGCTCCTGTCTGGCCTGGAGTCGGGCGGCATCAACCTGCAAAGCGTTCGCCATGACGAGGGCAAGAGGATAACCTGTCTGCAGCAGCACACCAACGCCGTTAGCGTCCTCACCCTCGCGCCGGATGAAAAGACCGTGCTCAGTGGTGGTTGGGACAAGAATATCTTTGATTGGGATCTGAACACGGGGCAGACTATCAGAAGTTTCGACGGCAATGCCGGCCAGATATCCACCATTGAGCTGCGACCAGCCAGTGGGGCTCCAGTCCCAGCAGATGCGGATGAGCAGTTGACTTCCAGCACCATCACCACAAATAACGGGGCCCCGATTGTGAATGGTGCATCACACAACGATGTCAACGGTGCGGATGTCACGGGCTTCGACAAAGGTGTTTCGGCAACCACACGGGAGGCGCAGGCCTCGCCTGCTCACGAGAGCTTGTTTGGTGGGTCCGACGCCGGGAGTCTCTTTGGGGAGACGGCAGGGGAGCAGCCGTTTGGGCATGATGATGACGGCTTCGGCACGGGCATGGAGATGATGGGCGGGCATGAAGGGGGTATGGACCACTCTGCCGACATGGCCATGGCGGGCATGGAGATGAGCAAAGATCCTGAGGGCGAGCATGCTCCGCAGGCGCAGACGCAGGCGCAGACGCAGCCTACATCAAACGACATGGACGTCGATGCAAAAGCCCAGCCCCAAGGGGAAAGCGAGCCTGAGCCTCTGCCCAAGACCGAGGAAGCTGACTTGCCCACGGCAGTACCGGCCTCTGGAAAAGCTCAGGATGATGACAGCCAGCCACCGCATCCACAGCTTTCCGAAGATGCGGAGATGCTTAAGCGCTCGCGATCCAGGTCTCCGGGCTTGCTCACGTCTAATCCTGCATCCAGCCAGCAGTGGGACCCATCGCAAACATCGGCCACGACGTTTCTGTCGTCGGCGATGGACGGCGCCATACGCATCTGGGACAGGCGGGTGCCCAATGCGGTGGCACGCATCAGCACGCGCACAGGGGTGCCGCCGTGGTGCATGAGCGCGTGCTGGAGCCCGGATGGAAACCGCATCTACGCGGGGCGGCGCAACGGCACGGTCGAGGAGTTTGATGTGCGGCGAGCAAAGCGCGGGTGGGAACCCGAGAGGGTGCTCAAGTTTCCCGCGGGCAGCGGCGCGGTGAGCGCGGTGAAGTCCATGGTGAACGGGCGGCATTTGATCTGGTGAGTTTTCTTCCCCTTACTACCTCCTCTTAGCTATCTACCTTGTGGCGTTGCCTCGTCTAACTGACCGTACAGCGCCTCGCACGACATCATGCGGCTGTACGACCTGCGCGACACCAGCGCGTCCAAGCATTCCGCGGTGCCGTTCCTCATCATCCCCGGTCCACCGCGCGCAGGCGTCATCTCGGGGTTGTACATTGACCCGACAAGTCGGTTCATGCTGAGCGCGGCGGGGACGAGGGGATGGGACGGGACAAGCACGGAGTCACTGATTGGGTATGAGATCAACGTGGTGAATTAGGTGGGAAGCCGGTCTGCTTGCATCGGCTCGTATTTCTATTGGGTGTGGTGGCTTGAATTGGATGGTGTTGAAAGGTCGCTTTGGTATTAGTAGAGCGCTCTTGGACAGCGACTGATGGTCGTGAATCATACTACTCTCAAGCTCTTATTGGATACATATTTCTTAGCTTGTCGAGTGATGATATGATAGACTCGAGTCGATGAGTGTAGTGAGCGATAGCGCGTTCAACTCAAAGAGCTCGCAAAATACTCGTTCGGCCGACTCTTGACTGCCAGCCAAGGCAAGGGAATGAAACAAAGTTTGTAACGATAGGAAATGATATTGCGAGCTAAATGGGTTGTAAGGCAAGATTCTCTGACTCAGCATAACTTCTCTACTCAAGAAGACAGGAAACGTCGGATTTCCGTCTCAATGAATTCCTGATCCTCTCGTGGTCCCCACTCGCCCGCCGCCAGGTGTCCCCAAACGCTCTCGATAACTCTCAGCGTTCCGTGCTTCAGGTGCTTGAGCTCCTCCTCGCTATCTTCAGGAGGGAAGTAAAGATCCGTACGGGACGGCATCAGCAAGACCTTCGCCTTGATACTCGCCAGCGCTGACGGCAGTGTGTCACTCTCTGCGCCAATCGTGGAGATATCACCCCTCTCCCAGCATTGCACCATGCACATCAGGTCGTGGGCATCTATCGCCCCCATACCTTTGTCCCAGTTCTTGTGAAGATAGTCTTCCACCGATGAGCATCCCAGCGTCTCCCACTTGCGCTGCCGAAACCACGCCGAGCTCAGCGCCCAGGTCGAGTATGCTCTTCCGAATGCCTGTGTCCCTTTGTCCGCAGGATCCACATACTCGCCCTTGTGCCAGTCGATGCTGTTGAGGAGCGCGGTCTTCGGTCCCTCGAGGAACGACTTGTTGTGCCAGCTGGTATACGCGGAGCTGGCGAGAACAACGATGCGCTTGGCAAAATCGGGGAACATTACGGCCATGTAGTATGCTTGCTGGCCGCCCATAGAGAAGCCGATGTAGGCTTCGAGCTGAGAGATGCCGAGCGCTGTACACAAATCGTGTTGAAGCAAGATGTTGTCCTGGTATGAGACCTTGGGGAATCTTGAGCCGTGCTTGGCAGCCGGTGCGTTTGAGGGTGAGGATGAGTCGCCGCCGCCAAGAAGCCCGCAAACGATAACAAAGAAGTCTTTCAAGGGAGCGTCTTCACCCTCATACAAGAATGACAGGGTACTCTGGACCCGGCCGCTGAAACATGACGGAATGAGCACAGCTGGGTTCTCGGGTGAACCAACAGTCCGATATGCCAACGTGAGGGACTCGCTTTCGCTTGGCTTGCCGGCATCCAGTTTTGGTGCGGGCTCATTAGTGAAGAACTTGATCGAGGAAGCCATTGTTAGCTGAAGGCAGTCTATGTCGGTTGAAATTGAGTTTTTTGATGAAGATTGGGTGTTGACAGACGCGGAGGACAACTCTTAAATGACCAGAGACAGATACCGATTTCACGAAGCCGTTGTCGGCAGGCCTGCGACAAGAAGCTCGCAGTTTGCCATATCTTTCATTCTTACTAATAGAGAGAGACAATTCCGAGCCAAATAATGTCTCAATTAAAGCCTAGACTCTGAACATGTCACGCAGGATTCTGGTATTGCGCCTAATGAAATGAGAGTATAGTCGTCAACGCATACAATGTGCCAGATTAGGAAATGGAACACGGCATTAATAATCGCACCCATGAGAAATATTACTAATTCAAGTAAATGCTGGCTATAAGATGGGGGTTATCATGGCGATTGTGTGCCGCAAAACATGAAGGTATTTGTAAGTCGGCCTATCCCACTTCGACAACGCCGGACATCCCACATCGTGAGAGCTCGCGAGATGTAATCGCGGCCATGGAAATGCGGCACAGTTAGCTTCATCATGTTTTATTACATACTTGAAGTGGGGAAGCTTAGTTCGCCGGACTAGCGAGGATACGCCGTGTCGTCGTGCCAGCTTCGTAATGATTGCCTCACGGTGTAAAGGCTGGGAACCTTGGGATGCTCAATTTTTTGATAGTCTTCTTTAACCTTAAGGTCCTTGCTCCTGTTGGAAAGGTATTACAGGAATCGCAGCCCTTAGATTCCCTAGCTTCCCAGGTGACCAGGTTTAGCCTGGGGGCCTGACAGGCTTGCGTGGATTTGACATATATGGGGCCTCCAGGGAACCGGTTCTGGGTCTGACGGTGCAGTGTCGCCACACTCAACCGTCACCTTCGTACTGTCATGATTTGCTCCAAGCTGAACTGGGTTGAGTTAAATGCAACATTGTTAGCCTTTCATTGACGAAGAAGGTACGACGATGCGGCCACGCACCAACTTACAGCCTGCCTCGATGGCGCCATGACCTGAGCGGGCCTCGAGGCCGCACAACGGACCCTAACGACTGCGGATACCAGTATACAACTACTATGGGCCTTCGGACTGAACCCGAGAGGGTAGGCCTGGCATTTTCTGTGGAATGCAATTAGGTACGCTCGCAAAGCGGGACATCTGGTCACCTTGGTAACCCCGAACCACGGGATCGACCTTGCTGCGTGGGGCCTCTTCGATCTCGCGAGCATCAGCTGGTAACTGCGGGAACCCGACGGAGAAACTTATGACGAATTCGAGATCGAGCCCGATCTTGGCTGCGACGATAAGGACGATAATCCAAAGTTTCAAATGACATGCAACGACCCTCCGTAAATTTCCTGGTCATGGACACCCGTTGCGAAGCCGGCATTCTTACTTGAACCTTAACTAATACCCGATGTTGTTTACATGGCGGGTTGGCACGCGGAATGTGGGGCCGCCACGTTTACCGGGCAAAAAGAAATCGAATACAAAGGCGAGCGTCGTTCTTAGCATCTGATTGTTTTCTGCACTTTCACCTTGTCCCAAAAGCCTTCGTGGCTCTCGTCGTTGGATTGGATCTCCTACGTAACCCCTAACCCATGTATGACACAATTTTCTCTTGCGTGGGGTTCATCAGCCGGGCGGACAGCACATATTTCCCCGGCTCCGACATTCATCTTGCCACGAGCTGTCTCCACTTCGAGGGCGACGGGGATAAATCTTGAGATGCCCATGTCGGGCCAGAATGCCGTGGCGCCAAGATCTTGTTGGCCCATACGACGCTTGGCGGGCCAGAGTGATAAGCCTCCTAACTATGAGAGAAGAATGGTTTAAAATGCCTTGGGCGGAAAAACTAGCTAACGGATCATGATTGTAGAATCTCGGTTGGAATTCAACTACTTACCAAGTCATGAGTTGCTCATCGATATAACTTTAGGAACAAACGTCTTGTTATTTGGCCGTGGCACTCAACGGCCACTTTCAGTCTCACGATTTCACCCGATATGCGCTCTTCCGCAATTCTTATTGCTCTTATGGGCGCCATATCGGTCACCCATTCACAGATCCTCAGGGTGAAAGAGTCCTTCAGTATAGTTCGTTCGGGCGGTGTCGGAGCCGTTGTCATAACCGACCAGAACACGCTCAATGGCACCTATCACGATGGAAAAACCAAGGTCATTCTGAAGGGCGACAAAGCGGCCGCCGCCCCCAAAAAACCGTCTCTGCCAATGGAGTTCGTCAACAACTTTGGCGGCGGCCATATAAACGCCTACGTGAGTGGGCTGGACTCCGACAACAGGGTTGTCTTTGTGACAGCAAATGGCACCCTTATCTATCCGAGCTCAGGCGGCTCAGAGACACCTGTACCAATTGAAGAAGATATTGCTATCCCTCTTCCTGCGCAGGGCAATACCTTCAAGATGGCGTTGCCAATCAACTTGTACTCCGGTCGCGTCTATTTTGCCGAAGGAGACCTCAGTTTCTCAATGGTCAAGATCAAAGATGGCGACGGCCTGGTACAGCCATCGGTCACCAACCCGCAAGATCCTAGTTCCGCAATCAACTGGGGATTTGTCGAACTGACTTATACAAAAGACCTGGCTCTCTACGCAAACATCAGTTACGTGGACTTTGTCGGACTGATTCTCAGCATGGCTCTTACGATGAAAGGTAACGGCGGCACCCAGTCTACGATCGGACTCGAGGCTGGCTCTGTCTCCAAAATCTGCGAAGGCTTGTCAGACCAGTCACGAGAGGACGGCTACCCATGGAGCAAGCTGTGCGTCGTCAATGACAATGGAGACCCCATCCGCGTCCTGTCCCCGAACAACTACGCGGTGATGAACGGAAGTGCTTTCCAAAACTATTGGAGCGACTACGTGGACCAAGTCTGGGGAACTTACACCCAACTTCCCTTAACGATCAACACTCAGTCTGTGGGAAACGTCCGCTGTCAAGTGTCTGACGACAAGCTCAACTGCGAGGATGATCATTGGGGTTACGCGAAGCCAACGGCGCAGGACATCTGGGGTTGCAACACCGGACCGTTCGTGAGAAGAGATGACAGTCCTATTCATGTGGCTGTCATCCCCCGCCTCTGCGCCGCGTTTGTCCGCTCTACTCTGCTGCTTGCTGGCGGCAATATTCAGCCGAGTTTGAAATCTTCGCAATACTATACAATTAATCCCACGAACCACTACAGCCGCCTGGTTCACCAATGCTCGGTAGACGGCAGGGGCTATGCATTTTCATACGACGACGTCAATCCGGACGGCTCTGAGGACGCGTCAGGGCTTGTATCGGCCGAAGAACCCGACACCCTGACGGTTTATATTGGCGGTTATTCACCGCTATTACCCCCCGACCCGGTCACATCCTCTACCCTCACATCCTCTTCGGTTACATCCTCTACGATCTCATCTTCAGCAGCGGTATCGTCAGCACCGGCCTCGTCTTCTACGGTCACATTCTCCACGGTTTCGTCTCTAGTACCAGTGTCGCCAGCACCTGCCTCATCTTCTATTGTCACATCTTCTACAATCTCGTCCATCACTCCTGATGGCCATACTCCTGTGTGCAACAGCACCAGCACCAGCACCAGCACCAGCACCAGCACCAGCACCGGCACCAGCACCAGCACCAGCACCAGCACCAGCACCGGCACCAGCACTGGCACTGGCACAATTGCCTCTCGCCTCCCTGACATTGTGCCTCATCCCATTGCTTCCGAAGCGACTGATTTCATCACCATCACCACCGAGATCTACCCGAGCCTGATCCCCGAGACAAGTGTTGTATCCCTGAACGACTCCGCCGGCGTCACCGCTACCGTTACTCCTGGTAGCTCTACGCCTGGAGGCAATAGCACCAGCAACATCACCAGCACCACTACTGGCACAATTACCTCTTGCCCCCCTGACATCG
The DNA here is from genome assembly GCA_024339985.1 of Tolypocladium endophyticum. Lineage (NCBI taxonomy): Eukaryota > Fungi > Ascomycota > Sordariomycetes > Hypocreales > Ophiocordycipitaceae > Tolypocladium > Tolypocladium endophyticum. The sequence continues at coordinate 153,862 of JALHBW010000099.1, forward strand.
TTCACTGTCCCATTGGTTTCAAGACGACTGATGTAATTACCACCATCACCGAGCTCTACCCGAGTTTGATTACTGGGATGTCAGCCGCCGCCTCCAATGGAGGGGACCCATCCAAGAAGATTTCTGACAACCCCTTCCTTTCGGCTACCACTAGCCATGTCGTTGATGCTGGTGCCAACGGGATCGCCGTCTGTTTCAACCCCCTGAGTGTCTTCGTCGTTCTTGTCTTCGTCAATTTTTTCTTTGTGCCCTAGCCTAGCATAGTAAAGCAAGCTCTACTTTAGTAGCCAATGCGGTAATCAACCATGGACAGAGTTGGATTAGGGCGATAGAGACAGAGTTGGTATTTAGATGGTGGCTGGACGAAGCTTAGTTCGCCCTGACGAGCGAGAATACGCCGTGTCGTTTAGCCAGCTTTGTAATAATTCAGCTCATGAGAGTGAAACCTTCACTCCACTAGGTTCACACAATCTGCAGTGCCGTGCTTCTGATATTCTCTTTCCAATTGACTCTGCTAGATACGAGGTACAAATCGACGCAATCCTTGTGTTGCATCATACGAAGCCCTCGAAGATCCGAAGATCTGACCCTCACACGTTGACGCGAATCAAAGACTTATTTCGAAAATGGCCCAACCAGCGAGCCTCTCGTTGACAAACAGGATTCCTTGGATAGCGTAGCTGAGAACAGTCTTAAGTGTGTCAGAGTTCGTGGTCGCGTTGAGTCCGAAGCCGTTATCATCCTTGCCGATAGCACCGACTATGTACGCATCGTCGGGATCGAGCCCGATGTTCGGCTGGACGGTCACGGAAAGGTTGACGGGAGTGACTCCAGCCACTGAGTACGTGACATTTGAAACGTCCGGGCGAGCCAAGCCACACCAATCGCTAGACGAGACCGAGATGTATCCTGTCTTCTTAGGAACAGTATAGGATTTACCAGCGACTGTTGTGGTGCCTTCAATAGTGAAAGTAACGTCGACCTTTCCACCAGGGCCGGTGCAGTATAGACCGCTGTTGGGACGCAGCTTGAAACGTCCCAATAAGCCATCCCTATCACTGGGAAGGAGTTTGAACGGAAGATGGAGGTAGTCCCAAGTGCCCTAAAATGTGTAATCAGCTTTGAGGAGCATGAATCTAGAGGGACTACAGAAACACTTTTTCATTGACAGTAATAGAACCGTGGTCCACATGGGTGTACCCGGCTGACCACCCGCTGTTGTCGGGAATGGAGGGTGTGATGGCAGTAACTGTGAAGTCAAGACCATCTGGAAGCCCCTTGAGATATACCTCCTGATTGAGATCGCCAGGCATGGTACGAGTGTGTGTAGTGTGTAGACAGATGGAGGGAAAATGTGACAAGAGCTCGAACTGGGGCAAGCTGCAGTGGCCTCACGATGCAAAGGCTTAGACCTCGGGACGCTCAATGTTTTGGTATTCTGCTTTAGCCTCAAGATCCACTCGCAAATATGGTTCAACAAACGCAGCCTTTAAATACTCAAGAAACTCTGGTGTCAGGCTTAGCCTTGAGGCCCGACCGACTTGCATGGCTTTGTGATATGTGATAGGTTGGCCTCTTACCAATAGGTGGTGGTGACCGTGGAACCCGGATGTGATGAGCTACGCCGTCACCAGTAGTGATGACCCGTCAGCCCTGATCTCATGGTCAATCCAATAGGCCAGTGGCCATTGCTGTGTGACAGTAGTGATTCTGGCAGGAGCTTGTTGGTGTGTGGAAGGGAGGGGGTGCATAGTTGCGGTTTGACGTCTTGAAAGTCGCTATGCCGAAAACGTCGAGGAGCTTTCAAGGTACAGTAACCTTTCCGGTTCAAGCGTCCCATGCGCTGCTATCTTGCCTAAGGAACCGGTTCGGGTGTGACGCTGCAGTGGCGCCACCCCTCGACCGTCTCCATCGGACCGTCATAATTCACTGCAAGCTATACTAGGCTGGGTTTATGTGCAACCCGTTAGCCTTTCATTGCGAAGAAGGCACAAGGATATGTAGCACGACGAGTAACAGCCCCTGGAGTCTAATCGCGCAGCGACCCGACACTATGCCACCACAAATGTGCTAAATTACTCGTGTTGTATCAACAGATGGAGAGTGATACGAGTTGCCGCCGTGCCCACCAAACAGCCCTTCACGATCCCTGTTCAACATCTGAGGGTCGAGGACCTGCTATTGGCATTATGTAAGAGGCCTTCCAGCAACTCATGCCCGGCCACTGCGTATTGCTATATGACCCAGCATAGCTGAAACGAGCTGGCTTTAGTCGCCTGCCATCGACAACAGTCTCCTGCGGCGGGCAAACAAGGACAGACTGCATCTCATCACCCACTTTTCCGTTGAGGCTTGGCCGCACGTAGCATCTTCATTCCCACGCCGAGGGTAATCAAGGCCCCCGGAGAGGGGACTCTTTATACGTATAACCTTGACGTTTTACAAAGCGTACTACATGTCTCCATGTCCAGATTCGTTGCAACGAATCACACCATTTCCGGCCAGATTAGGTTTATAACGCACTGCATCATGCCGTGCTCTGCAAAGTCGGTCGAGGAGCCTTATGCCTGTCTAGGGACTCGATGATAGCTAGTCGATGGTTAAGTAAGCGCTCTTTAAATTTCGAGGCCAAATCCCATGACTATACGATGATGATTGTCTGCATGCCGTCTTCGGACGACAGTGCCGAAATACCGAGAAGGATAGCCCAGGAACTGTCGTCCAAGATATTGCAATTCCCGTCAGCTTCTCTCAGTTCCATGATAAAACCCATACCAACGCGGCGAAAGTGGCGCGGGTCCGATTCGGACGATCTGGCAAACTCCTGGACGAAAATGCCCTGAAAACTCGCCAAACCTCCCGCGTCAACCAGCTTCGCAAGGGGGATAAAATAGGTCGTTTTTCCGAGATTAGTACGCGATCCGTGATCGAATCTACACTGTCCGCCTCTGGTTAGATGGCTCAAACGTCTTTTAATGTCCTGGATCTCAAGTAATCGGCCTTTAAGTTGCAGCTGTCCAGCAGCTACTCCACCGAACGGGTCGTTAGCCTTTGGCTCGGTCCGGATTGACGTTTCTTGCACCAAAACTTTCGCGATTTTGTATAGCTGATGAGTCATTCGAACCTTGCCGTCCAAACATGCCCAAGACCAAGATGGTGCTAGTCTAAGTTAGAATGCTTAATCAGTCACAGACCGGGAGGAATGCAAACCTCGATACGCTGAATGAGGTGCTGGCGCGTTATACCCCTTGCTCAAGTCTACTGTCCAAAGCAGACAAGGAATAAGAAATTCTCCGCCCCAAATACCCGCGTAGTAGTTTTCCTTAAAGGTTAGCGCAAAAGATTTTGCGAGCCCAGCCAGTGCGATCAGCTTATCGTCCGCCACGGTCAGGGCGCACCTGGAGTACAATTCCACGAGCCTTAACCAGCGCGCAAGGGCAAGTCTCTTATCCCGCTGATCCGGGAGCAGCCATTGCCTTTCAGATCCTGAAAAGTCCGGTTTCTCTGCCTTTGACTGCACTTTCACTCTCTGGCTGTATATCTCGGTTACGAGGGCCTCGCGACATTCCCAGAAGGGAAATTTAGTGAAGCTTAATAGTCTCGTGCTAAGAAATCTTTCCTGGACGGCCCATCCTCGTCCATGTAGCCGTGAATAATCTCTCGTGAGTCTCACCCAATCTGGGATAATAGTTATAGTTGTGAAGCCGTCGCTGAACTGTTGTCGAACAGCTATGCTTGCACCGGTTTGCGGGTCTCGATTAGAAAAGAGACTGTGGCTGGAGTCCCGGCCGTCACAAGCTGCAAGGTTACAAATGCCGTTGCTATAGACCCTATCCATGGTCATCGCTTCGTGCTTCCAGTCCTCCGGCGAGTCCTGGATAATACTATAACGGATGTGAGGCAGCGAGCCGGCGCGTAACGTCAACGAGGACTTACCACAGTGAGTCAATCCAAAGGTAGCGTATGCGAAGCTTCCGCGCAACGTATACGGCGTCTCTGTAGCATTGCGGCAAATCGTTGATAAAAATTCCATTTCTCATGTGCGAATAGCTCTCCCTGGTAAGTCTTAGTGGTATAGCCGAGCCCCAAACATGGCTTAGAGTGAGATATAGCCGGTCCGTACTCGACTGTGAGATAGGAACATCGCTTTCTTCAACGAGTTTAATGATATTACTGCTATTAGATGACTGCTCTAAGTCGAGTAATCTTGTTGGAAGCCAGCCGCTTGTTTGCCGAGAACACGAAGGGTGGCGCTTCAGACATTCGTTGAATTCGCGAGACAGAAAGTCGAGGCACATTGTGTCACCCGTTGAGGGCCCCATAGACTCGGTGCATTTTGTAAGAATGAAAGCTGTCATTTCTAGTCAGTAAGGCCTCACCCGGTCATGACTATTAGTAGAGAAAGGTGCAACTATACAATTCTCAAATTCAGCTACCTTGGGTTCAAAGATCATCATCATTGATAAAGGGCCATCTACTTCATCTGGGAAAACATCGAACCGCAACATAGACGGGACGAGACTTCCCTTGCTGAAGAACCATACGCTGGTGATGCATGCCGAATCTGGAACGTTTTCCCCGATTACATGGCGGATCATGCCAACAAGGCAAGAGCAGAGCTGACAGCCGGTCGAGACGGCGGAGTCGCGCAACCGTATCCATTGGCACAAATGCTTATCCCGATCCCATACAGTCAAGGCTTGCCCGATGGGGAAGGAAATATCACAGGGCTGGTTCGTGCGCCACGGAGAGGGGACGCCATTCTCAGCCCGTGTTCTGATAGCGCTCTCGTACCGTTGCAAGTCGTGTTGCAATGTCTCAATACTAGTGTTCGTGTAGTTGTTGTCGATGGCAGATTGGACTGCTTCTTGCTTTAACTTTATAATCCTTTCGAGCATATCCGGCCGCGCAAAGCTGAAATGCTCCAGACAGGAGCTGCATAACGTTGATGAATCCATCAGCATAGAATAAATGCTTGGGTAGAGGCGCAATTCACTGCTCCTAGGGGAGATGACAACAGCAGGTATTCGATGGCGCTGATGGCGCTGGGGTCTGTTGACTTGACTAGTCTTAACTTCAACAGCCGGCTGAGGCAGCTTTTCAGCCTCCGCATTTGAGCCGCAGGGGAGCGGGGGTGGGCAAACGACCGTCACCAGATGTTGGTGGCGTGACTCATTATGCATCGCCTTGCTGCTTGGGACTAACTTACGGTGTGAAACGGCAGGACACACAGCTGAGTTTGTACAAATGCGCTTAAGTTCGCCTGGAGCTCTGCCTGACCAGCACACACCAGCAGAGCACTTTATAAAAGACGTTGAACAACCGTTGGTTGTGTTTGGATTCACTCCGAGCTCGAGAACAACATCCGGCCTTCTGCTGACACATAGCCAATGCGTAACTTGTCTTGATCGCACACGGCTGTCCGAGCATAGAATGTACAGCATGCCATAGTCGATCAAGAAGGCAGCGCTAATTTCCTACTGTGCACGTGTCACGCCAAGTTTGTTCAGATCCCATGAAGCCTCCACGGGAGGCTGGTAAACCATCGTTAGGCGGCCTTGGCGGCGTACCTCTGCCATTATGCAGGGGGCTGGGGTGACCGGCATCTTGTATGGATCGTCGTGGTCATGCTTGACTGGCAGCGCGAATTCTGCCTTGCCTGTGGAGAATGCCCAGGCAGAAGACTCGTCATGCAGAGTGGCTCATGAAACGTACGAAACTGAAGAGGATGCGTCGTAATAGTGCGGCCTTGTGGAAGTGGGATACAATAGCAGGACACACCAGACCCCAGATACCCTGCCACAGTAGAAGCGAGCTATAATGGCTGGGCGTGTGGGAAAGAGATGTGATAGCATCAAAGTCGAAAGTGACCTCGACCAGTACCATAAATTTTTCGAGATCGCTCAAGCGGTTCGACCACTCTAGTGTGCAAGGCAGCGCAAGCCAAACGTCGATTGCTCAGGCGCCGTGCACCGCTCGTACCAAGACGCTCAGAAAGGCTTGCTTATGGACGTGAGGCTGAGTCCAGCGTAAAGAGCGGACTTGGCGTAAGAACTGCAAGGCAATTCTCGCCCTTGAATGTATTCACGGCATACGCTGTGTTCCCATGCGTTTCATTTGCCGCCCAGCATGTCCCAGTCTCCGTGGACCTTTTTGTGCTGGAAGCAGGGAGTAAAGCAGCGCGGGAGGCGAAGTAGCTCGTCGCCGCTGGTGGGAGTCAATCGGCAAATACTAGCATTTTCGGTCTCAGACGACCATGAAGTTGTGCACATCTATGGCCACTACCCAGTAATCGACGGTAAAAGCACGCAGTACTATCGCCATCCGATTCGCAAGTGTTGCTTCGCAGATCCAGATGGCAAAGAGAAGTGGACAGCGTACTGATTCATGAAGAACGTCTACGAATTGTGGGTGCCGCTGCATTTCGAGAAAATATGCTCCGCAATCGATCAACTGCCTGACGTGACGTACGACTGCCCTTTGCCTGCTTAGACGGACCATCCAAAAGCTCAGTATAAATAAACCAGACTGCCGCCGAGAAGAGCAAGTACGGAAACATTGGTACTCTACGGGCTTGACCCACTGTTTGACGTTTTGGCTCCGCCTGCCATCCTAGAATTCCCAGGTGGACTAGTACCGGGCGAGCCGGGTCAGAGCCCTTGTTAGCTCGTCATTTCAATGCCCACGTACTGAGCAGCGATTCACCGGTAAGTTGTGAGACTTTCATAAATGTCGGACTCTTTTTACAGTCACATCCATTTTTTCTTCTTTGAAACTTCGCTCATGATGTCCAGTAGCATACGCCCTTTTACTATAGCCAAATTGAAATGCTTTGCTGGCCTTCCAAGGCCACTGCGGTCAAATTTCCTAACTAGCTGAATATCAAAAACACATTCAAGAAGGAAGCAATTATTCTTCTGTTTTGGTGAGCACAAAAGTGGTACTATGAAGGCATTACTTGGTTCGCCTTTTCCCAGCCCACGCGGTGCTCGTGCCAACTAGGACGGTCCATGCACGAGCTGCGACACGCAAAGCTGCAGAGCATTGGCCGTTCTAAGCTTTGCCTTTTCCTTTCCCATTGTCCTTTTTCTTACCCTTACTTTTGTTGCTGTTGCTGTGAGAAGTCTCCTGTGATCTGTACGACCGGTGCGACTTGACACTGGTGCTTCCTGAAGAAAGCTCCTCCACTTCGCGCGGCGCCGGCCCTGCCTCCGTGGCATCGTCTGCAGGCTTCACCAGCGCCTTCTTCGCTTTGTGTTTAGCCTCTTTCCTTGCAGCTTTCTCGGCCGATTTCTCTTCAGCTCGCATATTTTCGTAGCGGTTCTTTGTAGGGCCACTGATGCTGTCGTACAAGGAGTAATGCTCCGGAGGGTGGTAATGTTCGCGGAGCCACTTCGTACATTTCCTGCTTTGGTGAGGACTCATACGGCCGGCAAGCTGTAGTGCTGCGGCGTCCAAGAAAGAGAAGTCCTTCTTTTGGCTCTTCCCTTTGTCAGGCATCTTGGGAACGACTGCGTACGATTTGCTTATTCGTCTGGTGAGTATCAGGGTGTCTTGCTGCGTTGACAGCTTACATTTGCAAGCTTGACAGCACCGGTTAAACCTCTTTGGTTGTGGTAGAAGTTGAAGTCGAGAGTTTGAGGGGAAGCTCTTAACAAGTCGTGATGAAATGAATCACTCCCGACTTACTTGTGGTCGTGCTTCAGATTGAGCACGTTGTTCTGTTCAGGGCTTGTTCTAGGTGGTTCAGAAATAGTTCAACCACATCAATAAGCTATTGAGCCTGATTCACAGAGGCCGCGACTACCATCAATGGCAGAAAATAGCAACTAAAGGCCAATCGGATGATTTGAAAACCTGTTCATAAATGCGTTTCTTGCTCGGGCGACCTTTTCCTGCAACCGACAGTCCATCATAATGTTTGAAACTTCACAAATGTTGCAACGATGTAGTGGATTTCCATGAAAGCTTGCTCTTCAATATGACGCAGATTGCACTTGGAAAACTTGGCTGATCTCGACTCCATCCGAAATAATAAGCAACTTGGTCGTTGTGTTGGTGACGCACAGGCAGGTTTTATATGCCGCAAGCTTTCGGTAGACGACAAGATCCTAACGAGTTGCACTGGTGTAATCACATGGCAATGATGCATATGCAAAGTTTGTGAGTCACGCCCTGGAATCGGCATCTCATTGACCAAGACCAGTTGTTTGCTTGGCAAAATGCGCCATCTCAACATCCTCTTGCGCAGGCCTCTCCAGAGAGAAAAGGACTTTCACTGGGCTTACCAGTACTTTACGGCTCAAAGGTGCGACAATACGGTCGCAAATGGCTTGACAACGAAGTGTGCGGCTTGTGGACCTCTTTCAGTATGAGGTCTACCAATGGCCTCCATCCCAACCGCCAGATGAATAACTAGAATCAAAGGTCTGGCTCGACACACGCGTAGCAAGAACTGCTGGGGGCCTATCGCGAAGTAAGCATCGCGACAATTGCCCTAGTCAAAAATAGTCGCGTTGCAGGATATTCGCCCCGTCAGCTGTGGCGTTGCGACGCAGCATACTCAGCAATATCACGTCGGTCATTAAGCTCATTTGCCACATGTGATTATAAGCACGCCTTAAACCTGGTCCGGGAATGCCCTTGTCGTTTAACTACTCCGTACTCCGTAACGCTTGGTGGCGTTTGAGGCAAGTTCCTGTCACGTGGAGTGGCGCGCTCCAGCAGTGTGACTCCACAAGTCTGAACATACGTCAAGTCCTTGACTTCACATTCATGCCTTATCCGGTCCTGGTCCCTGAACCGCCCGCCCTCAACGCAGCCTTCAATGAAATAATGATCACAGCGTCTTCGCCAAGCGCCGTGCATGGCTAAATTTCTTTCCTTTTCATCACGGCCTGCGAAGTGCCCGGACCAGCGAGCTCCACCACGTTTTCCTCACTACTCCACGCAGGTCCTCAAATAAATGAAGGTGTCTCGGCAAGGACACCATCATGCCCTGAATCATGCCTCGGAAACGAGATCCCTCCAAGCAGACATCTCAACGAAGCCATCATGGCTGTCAACGGTGCCGCCTCCACAAGATTCGATGCGATGAGGTCAAACCACGCTGCGGGTACTGCAGCTCTCGCGGTTACTCGGACTGCACGTTTTCGTTGGTACTCAAATGGGAAGACGACTACAAGCGCGTAGGTCGCGCGTTCGGCAGGGCTGGTGTGTGGTGCAAGCATGAAGACTCCGCCAACGTCAGCCAGCACACCAGCAACGGCGTAGCCTCTGCCGCCGAACTCACTTCTCGCCGTCTGCCTGTTCACATTTACTCGTCTGGATTCATCAACCTTTCTACTCGGGACTTTGAGAATGGAGACGAGAACGATGACTACGGCTACAAATCTGTCATTTCGAGCCTGGAGGCTTATCCATTCAACGGAACGATGGTCACGTCACCTGCCGAAGCTCTGGTACCAGTGTCGATGAACAGAAGCCTGAGAGACCCTCTGGCAAACAACTTGCAGCAGGCAGACCCCCATCTCCTATCATATTACCTCCACCGTGTCTGCTCTCTTACGGTTCCTTCGGCCAATTATGCTACAGAATCGCCGTTCTCGGCATTGCTATTCCCCTTTTCTCTCTCATGCTCGTCTACGGCCGTTGTAGAGGCTTTGCTAGGCTTGGCTGCTTCACACTGGTCTCGCTTCGACAAAACCTACCGGCGGAGAGCAACCTCGTACTATAGGAAAACACTGGGCTCCTTGCGCGCCTTGCTTGCGACCAAGACGGTCGCCGAAGCGGCATTCGACCCCGAGATATTGGCTTTGATGATGCTCCTATGTCAGCATGAGCTCATCAAGGACGGGGAAAGCAGATGGGTCGTCCATCTACGGGGAGCTCGTGACCTGATATCCTTCCGAAGGCAGCAACAAAGACAACTTCCCAACGAAGAGAAAGCCTTGACTCGGCCACGTCACAACCCGTGGGAGCAAGTAATGCTTTTCGCGGAGCGATATTTTGCCTTCTACGACGTCATGGGCAGGACAGCGTGTGGAGAGGAGCCTATATTTGGCAACGACTTCTGGAGCATTCAAGAGAACCAGGTGGACCTTTGGATGGGCTGCTCGCCGCAGCTCGTCAACATAATCAGTACCATCACTGAGCTCAGCTGGAAATACCATCACCAGAAACGGGCCCTTGAAGAGCAGCAAGAGCTTTCAAAGCAGCTTAATTATCTGAGAGCCTCGTTGCAACAAATCAGCTTTGACGATTTTGTCTCAGGAGACAGCATCGAAGAAGATACTCTGCGGCGCTGTTTGCGATTAAAAAGACTTACCGTGGACCTATATCTTCACGCGGCCTTGGCAGATACAACCCCTTTGACGCCAGTCGTTAAGACGATTGTGCAGAGAATCCTGCGTCTCGTCTTTGAATTACAGCGTTTGGGTATCAGAGCCGGGCTGACATGGCCTCTTTTCATGGCGGCTTGTCAGCTTGACCCAAGCGAGGACATGGAATTGGAATGGGTAGCAGAAGAAGCGGGCTGCAATGACATCCCGCGCTTCGCTCGCCCGTTCATCCTGCACTCGTTAGAGCAGCTTTCCGACTCTCTCGCCAATGTTGCCCGCACAAGGGTAGTCATTGAAAAGGTCTGGAGGAACAGAGAAGCTGCGAGTCTCAAGACACCCGGCGCGCACGGCGGGGATGTCAAAGAGACATTCAATGATTGGGCTCGTTTTGTGGCACCGCTCTGCCATAATGTGAGCGTAGTGTGAGCTAATATAACGGGCGTCAATTGCGGATCGGTGTTTAGCGAAGGATATAACGCAGTTCATTTTAAAGGGGGGAACGGCAGAGTCTGCTCTCTTGCTTCAATCACGTATGCGCTCACTGTTACGAATTGTCCAATTTAGCTCTTCAATCCTTGGGTTACTTTCCCCAATTCTGTGACATCACGCGTTGACTATGATTGCGAACATAACCAGAGAAGCAACAATCGCCGCAGTACTCTGCGTGGTGCGGGTTTTAAACCCGATCGCTGCGCTTTGAAAGTCGTCGCTTCCTGCGCTGAAGTTTGTGGCACGAACACACCTCAGCTCTCCTGGTATTAACGAAGTCCTGTTATCCTCCGCGGTGTTTCGATTGAATCCCGTCATGACAATCCATATCTGACGGATAGCGGCATGATAGGCCGTCCTGTTCCCCGCGTCGTGGGTCTCGCGACCATAGTACCAGTTCATAGATGTTTGGTTGCGTTTCAGCCAGTATGTCTCTAATAGAATGTGAGTTGTATGCCAAATGCACGATTCTAAATATATGGTGTTGGAGTGCTTACTCTCGCGAACCCGCGGAAACTCTGAGCCTTCGCCGATTGCATCGCGACACTCTTCGGGAAGTCTGTCATCGACGTGCAGGCGACATGGGATGGAATCTTGGGCCTGGCGTCTGAGTGATTGCAAGCATCGGTCCGGTAGAAGCCCGTCGCATGTGGAATTAATCTCTGGCTTGTCGGACCAGAACTTGGCGCCGCTGAAAATATCCAGACAGAGCTCCCACGAGTCGTTACGGACGACACTGCCATTGTTGACAAGCGAAGAGGGCGGTGACCATCGAATCGCGGTTCCGGTGAAAAACTTACCAGAGTCGTTTCTCGGTATGTCGGCGGTGACGCTGAGGTCGAGCGTCCAGCCATCCACGGGACTGCCCGGGTATGGTGCCGACCCGTTATACCCTGGGACTCCGAGGACACTCATCGTTGCATTGGCTTTGAGGATGGCCCTGTGCCAGGTTGAGTCGTCCGCATGGATAGCAGATTCCCCCACTCGGATGCGACTTTCCACGTTTGGGTCTGCGCCGGCGAGCACGGTCACCAACACCGCGGCGGCTGCCAGCACGAAGCTTAGTTGGTTCGTCATGGGCGTTGCAAATTTCCAGCCAAAAGGCGCTTTTGACTTGACGTAAAACACTCGTGTCTCGCTGCAAAGAAAAGATTTGGGTGAGCACATCTACGGGGCCATGGACTAATGTATTCAGCTTATTCCTTCCAATGTCACCAAAGAACGCCGAGACCCATGCCATCATTGTGCATGGCCGGGCAATTCCGTACTGGGCAATTCCCGGGACAACACCAGAGTCAGCTTCTCCAAAAACCCTGGCAACGGCGATCCGTGTTGCCAGCATTTCCATCCCGTGTGTCTTTACGGATCGCTAATTCGTTCAATCTGTTGCCAAGCCAGGGCATGACGTCAAAATGCTCTAACATAGGGATGTCACCAAAATCCTCGCCATTTATGAAGCCAAAATGCTCTTTCAAGGTCATGAATATTTATCAAAAGCAAAGACCCCTTGACTATGACCATTCTGCTGGTCCAAACGTGCTATTCTCGGCCAGCTTCTTCCACGGAATGCCTTGTCCATCAGCGGTGCTCCCCTGAACATTGTTGCCCCACCAGCTTAAGTTCACCCCGGGGAAGATGACAGCGAAGAAGATGACGATGGCGGAGACAGCGAGGCCAGAATCAAGAGCGGCTGATAGGACGTAATTGTACTGTTTCGATTGATCAGCTTTGCTTTTGCTTCCATATCAGATAGAATACAACGATCGGAACTTACCTTTCCCCACCAATGCGGATATTTGCCCTTGATCCATTTGTTGAACACGAAAGAGGCAGCGAAGGCGGATGTGTAGTTGATGCCTGTCGCTGGCGGCACGTTACCAGTTCCAGCAAAGAAGAGAGGCCAGTGGAGGTTTCTCAAGAGTTTGGAGCTCGGAAACCTCTTCTTCAGGAAGAACGTTACGATCGGCAGCAACGCACCAATCCAGAACAGATGCAGAAGCCCAGAGTACATTTGGCCGATGCTGTACAGACGACCTGGGCCGATGGCGCCCCAGATGACGCTCGACGAGAAGTTGACCCGCCCCTGCGGGCAGGTGTACTTGTTCTTCTGGTCGCTCTCGCAGATTTGGTCAACGTTGTTCAGCATCCAAAGAACAACGGCGTTTTGGGTGAGAGACCCCACAATGCAGGCCGATAGCTGAGCCACGAATAGGGTCCGCTTGGGGATCTTCATGTACAAGCCGAGCTTCATGTCTGATGCAAAGATCATCGCCTGACCCAAACCTGTGTACGCGTAGAACTTGAAGATGAGCAAGACAATAGGCTTGCCGGGCATGAGGTAGCCGGAAATTATCTCTCCAAGCACCGTCAGGACATTGCTGTTGAGGTTCGCCACGGCATACACGCTGCCTGTGGGAATGAGGTATACAAGCGCCAGTGCAAAGGCGACGAATACCCCCCAAATTGGCATGCCTGTGTCATAGACTTCTTGTACCATGATTGTGAGGCCCAAGACAAGGACAGTCAGAGCGACATACCACCACCACGGCGTCTCTCGATATCGCTCCATCAAACGAGCGTGGATGTCCTTCTTTCGGTTTGGATTGAAAGCGCCGACAATTTCTCTCCAGTAATTCAAGAAGATGTAAGTCGGCACGCAGGTCATCGTGGCAAAGGAAATGCCGTAGCTGAGAGCAAACGTCACAGGCAGGAAGATCGGGCTGTATTTGCGGTATTCATCCACGAGAAAGTTGCCATGCTGATCCACAACACGCGTGGCATTGTAAACGTTACCCGTGTTATCGTAGGTGTCGCTTCCAGAGAAGGGCAGGTAGGAAGTATACCATGTGTTGGTGTAGTACAAGATTGGCGTGATAAGGGCGAAGGATGTCACCCAGCCGGCGAATACATTGGACTGCGCCCAGAACGGGACCACGAGGGGCGATCCATTGTAGGCGACCTGGGACCAGTCGAACGTGACAGGTAGGTACGCCAGACCAGTGCTCATGCCAAAGAGGTTGTTAACAACGATGTTATCTATCCCAGTTGTCAGTCCCAGCTCTGTGCAGTTCCATGTCAAGGGGTTGACTTACTCGGCGCTGCCCAGCAAATGAATGCAAAGGTGCTCAGACCAGTGAAAAGGAACCCGGGAAGCCAATACTTCCATGAGTTAGTAGACGTCGCTTACGCCAACGGAACAATTTGTCTGGGGCCTTACCCATAACCATCCGCCCACAAAAACGTACATGAAAAAGCGATACCGCGAGATTGTCCATCCGTCGGCAGTCGGATTCGCACGCCCGTGCAACGTCTGGAACAGGGCTGCATTGGCCAGGGTGGATGGCCAAACCATGTGAGGGGGTTCCACGATGAACCTGTATGCCATGCCGGCCATGCCCAGACCAAAGAGTTGCATCGTCAAGGCAAGAAGGAACTGGTAGCTCACAGGCGTCTTGAGGCCATAGAAGGCCGACGCCTTCTGGGCCTGGATGATATCCGTGGCCCAAGAGGGGCCAAAAGATAGGTTGGACATGATTGTGATGACGGCGTGCTCCTTTATGTTGAAAGAGTGGTCCGGGTTAAGAACGATCTCTCGCCCGAAGACTCGAACCTTCATGACTGGTAGAAAATGTGCTACCGCACGCCCAACCGGATAAGCGACGAGCTGAGCGACGAGGGATGAAATGGTTACACTTGGGTACCGCATCGAGAAGAACTGGTTGATGCCGGTACCAATGATGGTGAACAGGATGCCAAGAACCCACATGCGCACGGTGTTGACGGGCATGGAAGGGTCGTCAAAGTTGGGGACATTGGCACGGACCTCGGGCAACGGCGAGTTGTCCGAGTCGATGGTGAAGTGCTCCTCGATGCCTCCGATGGCATAGAAGGTTGCCTTGTCTGCGGTCTGAGGAAACTCGTCGACGGCGTCGACGCCTCCCTCTATCTCCTCAGCATTTTGCTGGGCCTTGGGTTCGGACGCCATATTCGTTGACGTGAAGACGGTCAACGTGAACAAGTGAATACCGTGAAAAGAGGTTGGAGAAGTCCGGACATGTTCCGCTCGAGTTGGCTCTGGCCTGCCATTATATACGCCAGCCGAAACGCATACACCCTCTCTCAGTATTGATGGCGCATGTCGATGAGGGAAGTCAAGAAGCGGAGCAGCCTCCCCGGATCTTGGACGCCATGGTCGTCCATCAGAGTGGGCCACCCCAGGCCCCGACTCCCGAGTGATAAAGCAATGGCTGACTCGAGAGCGCGGAGGCTGACCAGAGCCTGAGGGCCAGGGAAGGTCCAACCTATCTCGTGGGTCCCCTCCGAGGTCCGGTAATAAAGGCACCAATGAGCGTCTTTAAAGCCGGCCTGAACGTGATCATTCACCATTCAGGTCCGCCAGCCACGGCGTTGTGTGGGGGCGACTGACAAGTGGATCCATCCCCAACCTTCAACTGAGGCGCAACGCGGGGTAGCATTGCAGAGGAAGGTCCAAGCCGAAAGCGGGCGCCGCTCATCGGCACGTCATGTGTAGTCAAGATAGGACGGAAACGGGAAAGCATTTAAGCTGATAGGATGGTGGTGTTGATAAAGTGACCTGAGCAGGTCTAATACTATTCCAAAGCAACCTCGACTTGTGCTCGGGCCCTCCTGTTTCTCCCAAGGCGCCTTTCTCTTCGTGTCGGTGAGACAGCCCATATTCCACCATGGCGGGAAACAGCGTTCCGTTGGATAAGGACTGTAGCATCCTTATTATAGGGGCGTAAGTAGTTGTGTCCTCAGTTTCCATGACTTCTAAGGCTCAAGCTTATGCAACATTTACAGAGGAACGTTTGGCATTAGCACCGCCTACCACCTTGCAAAGCGCGGCTACTCCAACATTACTTGCATCGACCGTCACCCTTGTCCGAGCGTGGACTCGGCAGGATACGACCTTAATAAGATCATCCGGACCGAGTATGATGAGCCTCTCTACGTTTCACTTGCCTTGGAGGCTCTTGAAGCTTGGAGACACCCTCAATGGGAAGGTATATTCCACGAGACTGTAAGTCTGTCCATTAGAGTTGATAGGCCCCCAGCCTCGGTCTGATTCTGATTGTCACAGGGCCGCTTGACAACCACGGCAGGCAACAAGGGAGCCCTGGCATACTTGCGCAAATCATACGACAATCTTGTCAAAGAAGAGCAGGCTCACAAGGCTGAGCTTGTGCGTGGAAAGGATCAGATCGAGAAACTCGTTCCGCAGCTACAAAACTCATCGAGGATTGATCACAGCTGGAAAGGCCTCTTCAACGCTCAGGGGGGATGGGCCCATGCGAGAAAGGCCCTCGAGAAGTGGGGGTTCGAGGCCCAGCAGATGGGTGTCAAGTTCATCTCAGGACGTCAAGGCACAATGACTGGCTTGAAGGTGGATGAGCGCACGGGGACTCTGCGTGGCATCGCGGTGGCCTCTGGTGACATCCTTGGTGCGGACAGATATATCCTGACAACAGGGGCAGCGTCCCCGGAAGTCCTGCCGGAGCTTGCGAAGCAGCTGTGGTCCAAATGCTGGACGTTGGCTCACATTGAGCTCACGGAGGATGAGGCAGCTCAGTGGAAGGGAGTCCCCGTCATAGACCACTTTGAGTTGGGGTTCACGTTTGAACCAGATGCTGAGACCAGTGAGTGCCGGCCCATACAAGATATTCGTGAATCAGTATGAGCTGACATGCATCAGGACGAATGAAGATTTGCGACAATAACCCCGGCTATCAGTACCGGGCAGGAACCTACACCGACGATCTTGGGAACAAAAGCAAGGTTTCCATCCCGAGATATGCCAGCGCCCACCCCGAGGATGGCATTCCTCCAGAGGCAGCAGCGGGTATCAAACGGTTTATTGATGTCATGATGCCCCAGTTCTCAGGACGGCCGCTCGTGGACGCCCGGGTCTGCTGGTGCGCCGACACACCAGATAGCCACTGGCTGATTGACAACCATCCCAAGTACAGCTCTTTGCTGCTGGCCACTGGAGATTCTGGCCACGCTTTCAAGATGTTTCCAATCATCGGAAGCTACATTGCCGATGCCCTAGAAGGGCAGTCAAAGGGGCTGAGGAAAGAGTGGCGGTACGGCATCAGGACAAGTAAGACCGTCTCTACGAGGCCAGACGCTGAGGTTCGAGACTTGCGTGACGCTCTGCATCTAAAAGAGAGGCCTAGACTTTAATTGTAGACTTTATTTGTCTCAAAAGACACCATTCATTGTTAAGATGCGCACATCACCGGATCGAAATGATGTTTGAATACAACAGTGTGAGTAGAATCACAAACGAGAAACCGCTGGGGTAAAGCACCTCGACAAAGCTGAGCTAGCTACGTATACTTTCGATTACACTTGGTGCCCGGAAGGGAACAAAATGATGCTCAGCAGTCAGGATCTGATTGGATCCAGGATCAACGACACTTCAGTGAAAACACAAAACTCAAGTCTGTGATTAGAGGCCATTGAGACGACAGCTATGGCTCTCAAATTCAACAAGTCGGTTCAGCCACCTGTACTTGCTCAAAACTTCGCGTTGCAGAACGTTTTTGCTGCCCAGCTATTGTCAAAGAGTTCTCACAAAAATGAATCACCTGAATAAACAGTCACTTGGCGGCATGTCATCAATGAAAACCACTTCTCAACGGAATCTCTATTTCCAACAACCCTCTTCTATCCTACATATACTTTCACTTCAGTGTGCTGGCATAGAGCCAGTCTTCCAATTCCACACGGGGGCACAACGGGGCCATCCGCTCCTCGTTCGTACCTTGCATCTATCGGAGACATCTCACCACGATACCAGAAACTGTGGCAGCATTGCAATGTGACATGCCTGCACCGCCATGTTGCAAAATACACGAGGCATCTGAAGTAAAAGAAAGGAAGAAAGAAAACAGCCAGGGTTCTCGCAGACGCAATGTCTGCAATTATATGAGGAAAGGTTCGACAGCTATGTGTGAATAGCCTTCGTCAAACTCCTCCCACTCCTTCGGGGGTATTATCATTATTTCCGGATGCAATACAGTATGAGAAATCTGTTTCGTCGAGGATGTTGGGGGACTTGTGGTTGCCCCAAGGTATACGCGCGATGCAGCAACAAACAAAGTGTCGCGTGAAAAAACCAGCGTGTGGACCAAGGAAAATTCGGTGCTGCATGAGATGCGAATGATGGGAGAAAACCCAGGAGCTTTATGACGTGACTCGCGGGTCATTGAAGTACTGCATCATCCCCCAATCCGCTTGGGGGGCTGCCGCGGACGGCTGTGAAGTCGCATCATTCACGACGACGCCCGTCATACTCTCCCAGCCGTCGAAGACCATGGGAGCCGAAGAGAACTCAAAGTCCATCAGACTAGCGTGGCCCCCTGGGCCTGAGGTAGGTGGCAACTGTGGCAACTCCCGATGCTCCAGGGGCGAGTGGGAAGGCGCCAGAGGGGATTGGGATGACTGAGAAGTTGTTAAGGGAGACTGGGACGCCGACTCGGGCGATGGATTCGTCGTGTTTGCGAATTGCTGCTGCTGGGACGGGACGAACATGGTGGTTCGGAACGGCGAAGTGTACTGGCTCTGGCTGTTGGGGCTCGAGGACGGCAGCATGGGTTGATTCGGAGGCTGCGGCGGTAACGTCGCGTATGAAGCGTGAGGATCTTGCTGAGGGAAATGCGGAGGGGGCGGCATGCTGGCCGCGGCACCAGGGTATTGCTGCGTCGGCACAGGCGTGGATGTAAGCACTATATCTGCCAAGTCGTAGGCCGAGCTGGCGATCCATTGGGCGTCCCCTTCGTCGCCGGAAAAGAACTCCAACATGTCTTGCAGCTGGCCGGCATTCTCCTTTTCCAGAAATCCCTGGGCGCGCCCCGTCTTGCTGGGATGCCACGAGAACTGCGGCCGGCGGCCGTTGTACTCGTTCTCTTTGCTGTTGACGAGCGCGTCCCACGCCTCACGTATGAGCGGCTGGTGGAGGAGGCCGTAAACGACCCTCGAGTGCATCCAGTCGCCCTTGGTCATGCCGGACTCGAAGTGGCGAGCGACGTGCTCGACATGGCGCTCGCGGGCAGGGTGCAAGGCGGAGCAAAATCCGCAAGCCCAATACTTGCGCTTCCGTAGGAATTTGACGACTTTCTCGGCATGGGGACATGTCTTGCAGCCGTGGCATTGCTTGTGATGTTGGTTGAAGGAATTCGACCCCCAGAAGCTGCGGTTGCAACCGGGTTCAGGACAAGGATACTTTCTCCAGCGCTCGTGGAATTCGTCTTCATGCCGTTTCCAGTCATATTTCCGCTTGAAGCTGGTCTCGCACGACGTGCACCAGTAAATGTTCTGCCTGTTCGGGCTGGTGGCGTTGGCGGCAACGTGTGAGCCGTTGAGGACTGGCATGCTTGAATTTGGAGGCACAGGCAAAGGAGCCATTGATCGTCCACCCGTCGTGCCAGAGTGCCACGAGAAAGATGACTGCGCGGAGTTGGTCGACCAGATGGAGGCATGGCCCGAGGAACCTGAGCTGACCGAGGATATGGATATCCGCGGGCGGTGAGAGCTGGAGTGTGAGAACGGAGCTGAGGGCGGGATGAAGATGGCCGCATCGGCGTCACTGACGGTGGTCGTGGGACGCTCCAGGGCGGAGGTGACGGGATTCGGAGAAAGGGATGGCGTAGACCAGGTTCGGGAGACGTCGTCGGACAGCGTCTCATTCTTGATGTCCGTGGATGGTATCGTCGGCGTGGTCGCAGCCGAGCTTGGGCCAGACATTGCCGGGGCATGCACTGACCCGACCGATCCCACCGATCCCAAGCGGACCGAGGGAACCTGGGAAGGGGGTGGTGGCGGAGGGCATTGAGGCGGCGGCGGCGGCGGCGCGTGTTGAGGAGCGAGAGACGGTTGCGATAACGCGAAAGACTGTGTTGACGTTGGAAACAATTGCTGTTGTAGCGACTGACTGTCGTCGACCCATTGATGGAGGAGTTCCTTGGACAGGCCAGAATCGATCAGGACTTGCAGGTTCTTCCTGGCCTCGGCGAGGACATCTTGAGGCGTCGTGTCGAGCTGCTGCTGCGAGGCCGGCGACGAAGACGAGTCCTGCTGCTGAGACGACGGCGGTAGCCCAGGGCGCTGGGCCTGGTAGTTCTGGGTCTGATCCATGACAGTGCCTCACATCGAGAGTGAGCGACGGAAAAAAGACAACGAGGGTCGGCGGCGGCGGAAACGGCAGTGGTGGTCGCGACGATAGCGAGTGGACGGCGACGACGAGGACGCTCAGCGGGACAGGAGGGGACGAGAGAGAAGACGGCGAGAGAGGGGAGGGAGGAGGTGAAGAGGATAGAGAGCCAACGGCGACCAGGACGTGTGTAACAGATAGACGCGACAGACCAGGAGGAGACTCGGGTGGGCGGGAAGAGGGGATGAGAAACGGGACCTCGCGACAAGGGTGTTGCTGGGTCGCAACACCTCAAGGTAGGTAGTCGCACAGCCGGATCAACAGGCACGGCGCAGGGAAGCTGTGTGCCTGGGAGGAAAGCAAGGTAGCCTCGTACACGGAGGTTGAGTTGGAGGGCCGTCGGGGCGTCACCTCACCCAGGTACCAACGAGTCGAAGAAGAGGCGCCAGGACTTCTCCGCGCGTATTAGTATTATTATTAGGCCGCAGGAAGGGGGTCGGTCCAAGGCCAGGGGGGTGCGAGGTGGTGTGCGCGCAAGGAGCAGTGTGCGACGTGAGGAGCGAGCTGCACGTATCCGCAAGGCGAAGAGGAAGAGGAAGCAAGCAGGGAGAGAGGGGGGCCAAGCTGAGCTTTGACGTTTTGGCGTCGGATCCGTGCCTTGGAGGGCCTCGTGCCGCGCGAGGCCGATAAGGGCAGCGCAGAAGCGTGCAATCGCCGCTCAAAAGCAAGGTGCGAGACGTAGAGAGAGCGTCGAGAGTTTGCCCGCGGGCTCAAGGTTTTCGCCTCGCGCATGGGACACGGCGAAGGATCGATCACAGCCCGCCAAGGCCCCAGCGCAGCCGCTCGACGAGAAGTCGTGCGTCGGACCGCAGAGGGCCACGCCCATCACCGCAGAGACCCGAGAGCAAGAGCAAGGTCGGGACACGAGCCAGGGGGGGTGGGGACACGCGCGCGAGAGGACCCTGGGCGGATGCTTCACTTCGTCGCAGTGGATCGCCCACGCTGAGGAGCGATGCTTGCGTGCATGGGGCCGCAATGGACGGACAGAGATGGGGATTTGGGGGCGGGCGGGCATGGAATGGGACGGGCAAGGCTGCTGCTGCTGCTGCTGCTGCTGCTGGCCTCTCGTCCACGGCGCACTCGTACGTGCTCTCGCGGATCCTGCGAGACGCACAGCTGCTGGCGGGCGGCCCGCCCGATGGACAGGCGCATGGATGCACGCCCAGCTGGTGCCTGACGCCAGCGGGCCACTCAGACGAGCGCACATGCCGCCACCTCCAGCCCAGCGCCAGGGGCACGGCCAAGCCACTGCTGCTCCAAAAGCCCGGCGCGCCGGATCGGGATGTGCGGCTGGAGGCGCCGTTCCTGTTTCTGGCAGAATAGCCGTGCCGGTTTGCACACGGCCGCACGTGTCAAGCGTCTCCGTTCAAGCACGCCGTTTCTCGCGGCTCGCGACGCTCTCCGTCTTCCCGAGCCCGCTGACTGATGTGAGCACACAGGCGTGCTTGTCGCTGCCGTATTGCGCAGTTGGGGGAGGGATAAGGGGGGGGTCCCCCGGCTGCCCATTGGGGGCGCTCGAGTCGGGGTCCAAAGTCATGTACCCTGGCAGCTCCATCATCCAGATTGCGAGTGGTCGCGTAATGCTGTGCTGCTCAAAACGCCGAAAGCAAGACATGGGCCGCGAACTGCAGCCTCCGGGTAAGGTGCCCGGGAGAAACGAAGGCGTCGACGTCGCTGCGCCGCGACGAGGTACTGTTTGTTACCCGTAGGCCTAACTGTTCGCGTTGCGAGAACGGACTCCTTCGCACAGCCGGACCCCGGCCAGATCCAGGCATCAGCCCAAAACACCACCACCACCATCTCCCGCCTCCTGCCCCAACCCAACACCATCGTCAGCGGCGCCCATTGCCCAACGACCTCAACGTGCCGTTGCTGCAATCTCCATCTCTCGTCATTGTTACTTTTTCCTTCCGAAACTATTCAGCCATGTACCTCCGACGAGCGTGCCTGTTTCGCTCGGTCCCCGGCGCGGCTTCCGAAGCGCTGTGGATCCCCTCGTCTGGCTTGGGGGGTTCGTCCATCCTCTGGCTTCGACTGACCGCCCCTCGCCGCCGCAGCCTTCCGTCATTCATGCTTCATCCGTCATCCTCCCGCCGCTGTCTGTTGCAAATTCCTGCCCGTCGCGCCGTTTCCGACATGCAACGACCCAGGAGGGCCCGGCAAACACAGCCGCACAGACACCTGAAACATCAGCCATCCCACAAATGCCACGGGGCACGAGGTCGTCAAGGTCCGCCGACCACTTACACGAGCAAGACGACCGACATCCAGAATCCTGGAAACCGCATGTGCCTCTGGCTCGCAGTTCCTCGCTCTCGCTGGCTCCATACCGTGTCTGCAACGAGCTAGCCACGCCACGCCGAGTGTTTCGAAACGCCCCATGGCAGCCCGCTGGCCAATTGCGTGCCCTCAAACACCACCCCAAACTTTTCGAGCCCAAGACCACGCCAAATCCCGTGTTGCCAATCTTAATAAATGAGGACGAAGTGATGTGTGACTGGCAGCGTGGGCCTAAAACCAGACCATGAGGCCAGCCAAACTCACCCGCTCCAATCTGGGCTGGCCTTGGTGCATTGCGCCCCTGTCAATGACGAGGTATGTGCTGATCACGCCAGATTGACTATGTCTTTACATGGCCTTCAATGGATATCTATATCTTCCCCACTGGATTTGGCTTTCGGCCAAGGTGGTGGTTGTGCCAAGGTGTCTTGGCCAATGCGATTTCGCTATTCTGGCTGAAATGCTCAATACCCGCCGTCGGCCTGGCCCGCGGCTCTACATGCGGCCACGAGGCGTGCACGACTCGCACCCGCAAGATGACGCTGCTAACCGCGGCCTCTTTCCGGGCCGCTCGCTCGCGTCTCTCTTTTTTTTTTCTGGAAGCATTGTCCGCGACCTCGCAGACAGCTAGTCGCAGGTACGGAAATAACCTGCTACAGTCGGCTACCGCGCGCAGACTAGTGGCAGCAGCTGAGGAACGGGCACCAGGAAATCAGGAGATTCAATGTCTGCCGACCCCGTCGCCGTCAGTTGTCCGCTTCCCCGCCCGCTGCTTGACAATGCCGATCGCCGAAGGACGAGGTGTATCCCGCCGAGTCTCCGCTTGAGTACGCACGCCATTGGCCGTGTTTCTGATGCAGTTCCCTTTCTCGGCAATGCGTCGTGCTGCAGGCTGGCTCGTTGCTGCCAAGACAGCGTCATCGACTGGCCAAGCAAACTCTCTGTGGTTTCACGACTCCCGTCGTAGACCACAGAGCAGCCTCGTCGCAATGTTGGACTGTTGCTGCAAATCGAGAGCAGCGTGGGCCCCCGTTTCCACAAGCCGAGGTTCTAGTGGCCCTCAGCCTTGCCTCCCAGTTGGGCGCACGCCCGCGCACGATACCTGCGCACGCACGTCTGCATTGCCCAAACTTGTCCCGTTCCTGTAATGAACCCCGGTGCATGGATTGCCCCTGCTTTCAGCCGGCTTCCCCTTTCAAGTCCAGCGAGTCGCTTGGCTACTCTTGCACCGCCGTGCGGAGTTACGTCGACGGCGGCGGCTTGTGTGACTTTCCGTCAGTCGTTGGCCAGCCATGTCGTTGACGGCTGCTTCACGGCCGCTGTGCCGAATCGCCGTTGGCAGTTCCTTACCTGTCACAAGCTTATTACGGGCTAACGCGTTAAACTTGCTGCCACCGGGCCCATTCGAGGTAACAGCGCCTCTCCCGCAAGGTTCCCCTCTTTGTCTTTGATGATCACCCCATCGATCTGCACTTGAAGAAACACACGTGCGCTTTGTATCGCGTTGTGTGCCATCACGGCTCTGCAGCCCTGGCATATGCATCTCGCGAGGGGCGAGGGGCGCGCGACAGATCGTCAGCGCCAAGGGCCGCAATGACGACAGGTCAGCGTCGTTCAGCTTAGCCGGGGCCGATGCAGGAACCATCCCATGGCCATCGCATCGGCAAAGGCAGCGGCATGCCTTTGCTTGTGCTCGGAAGCAAACCTGCCCGGCCTCGTTTCCACTCCACTTCCCGCCCGGGCCGGCATCCGACGAGGCCATCAAACATATGCAGCAACACGGACAGAGGCATATGCCGCCTTTTTTGTTTCCGTTGCAGCATGTCTTTTGCGCGGAGCCACCTACGAGGCTCCTCTGTTGATGCGCTCAGTCAATATTGGCTCCGCAGCATACGAGAAGAGCTATTCCGTACACTGGTTGAAATTACTACATGCAGTACTGTACAAAGTACACAAACGGTATGGTCTTCTCTCTTTACATCTTTTTTTAGCTCTTCCATGGGAGCACAGCCTTCCTCGTCTAAAACACTCGGTTCCAGTCCGTGCCCACGAGATCATCAAGCAAGCAGGTGGCGGTCAGCAAGTTCAGCAGTCATCAAGGGGACAATGTAAGGGTTCAGGCGGGCAAGCAGGGAGGGGCCATGGAAAGTTCGGCTCCCTCCTATTCTCCGACTCAGCTCGCGGGGGCTCCACCGCAGTGGCCAAAGATGAAACGCCCGTCCTCTGATGAGCGACCCCGGACAGGAGTGAAAAAACGCTGTACGACTAGGCAGTCGCCTTGATCGTCCATTTTTCGAAACGCAGACCCCTGGGCGTCGTCACGGCCGAGCACTGCCACGACGATCCAGATCGGCTTCGCCGCCCTGCGTCATTGCTCTGCCGCGTTGTTGCCCGCATCGTCCCAATTCGCCGCAAGCACGGCGAGCACGAGCAGTCCGTACCTCCAAGATGCTTCTTCATTGCGCTCCGATGTGCGTCCAGGACGTCGGGTGGAGCTTGCGCTCATCATATCTTGGCGGACGGAGCGGATCCCCCGGGCTTCGATCTGGCTCAGCCACCACGCTGATCCACGCGAAGCTTCTTCGCGTTTCATCAATACGCCATCTACCAAGAGTTGCAAACAAGCGCGCTGGACAGATACCGGGGGGTGCGTCGCTCCTGCCCGCGCGGCTGCTGCCAAAGCCTGAATGACACCGCCTGATGTCGCGCACACCTGCCCGCCCACCGTCTGGCGCGTTGATCAAGCGCTCGTGCTGAAGTAGTAGTTCTCCCACAAGTATTCGTAGTCCTCGAGGATGCCCGCGATGAAACCAGGCATTCGCTTGGTGACACCGCCGACGACGCCCTTCGTCACGTTCTCGTAAAAGGCGCCACGCATCGACCACCAGCCCATTGCCCACCCTCTCTTGTTCCACTCGTCACGCTCCAGCGTCGTGGTGCGCAGGCTGCGGTCGCGGAGCTGCCGCGCGGCGTACTCGACGGCGAGGCCCACGAGCCAAGGCGTCCACGACTTCTTGTTGCGGCTGCGAGCGAGGGCCACGGCGTAGACGAGGGGCGAAAGGATGTGCAGCACCTCGGCGGCTTGGCCGCTGCCCTGGAGCTGATTGAGGAGCTTGGCGGCGGGCTTGATGTCGTCGGCCGTGAGGACGCGCCCGAGCAGGTAGGCGCTGATGTCGCCGGGCTCCGGCAGCGACGGGAGGCTCATTCCAGTCCTAGGCATGGTCCATTCGCGCTCGTGGGGCAGCGTCCGGCTGTGAGAGGAGCTGGCACCGTCGCCCATGAGGGCCGCGGCGCTGTTCGGGTCTACCTCGTCCATGAGCTCGCTCTCACTCCGCGACCCTTGCTCCTGGTCCTCGTCGCCGCCGCCGAGGCCGAGACCGTCGTCCTCTTCGTCGTCGGGGATAGGTTCGCGCTCCGGAAGCACCGGCGTGACGAGCGGCCGCGAGCGCGTGACGCGGAGCAGCAGCAGCCGGCACATGGCCTTGATGGCCTCGAGCAGCACGACGACGCGCCAGCGCGTCCGCTCGCCGCCGCGGCGCTTGGCGGTCATCTCGCACAGCATCTCGGTGTAGATGACCATCTGCAGCACCATGGCGATGCGACGGTACAGCCTGCTCTTGTGCGTCCAGAAGCGCGTGTAGCGCGCGTGCGCCGAGCGGACCGGCGGCACCGGCAGGCGGGAGATGGCGCGGGAGAGGAGACTGTCGTGGTAGAGCGAGAGCAGCTGCACGCCTGAGTGAATCGACTCGGAGGCGATCTCGGCGTCACGGAAGCGGCCTGTCGCGATGGGATGCAGGGTTAGCACACGCTCCAACCATTCTCTCGTAGCCGCCCTCCTCGGGGTCCCTAAAGACGCTCCGTCCTCAGAGCCTGGCGAGACGAACCGGGTATTATGTACGTCAGGCTGCGCAGCGCGCTCTCGATCTGCGACACCTGCCCGGCGTTCTTGGTGATGAAGTCGTCGTACATGGCGAGCCACTGCGGCGGCATGCTGAGGATCTGGCCCACGCTCGGGCGCCCTGCCGCGGGCTTCTTCGTCGACGGCTGCGGGCCCGGCATCGCGACGGCCGTCGTTTCGTCTGCGGTCCCTCGCGTCGGCTCCGTGTGTCGTATCGGTGCGCAGAGCTTGTTGGCGTCTCGTTGCTCAGCGGCGGGCGGTGCTGCGCGTGTCGCGGAGAGTCAAAGTAGTAGCTGTAGCTGAGCTCGTGCTGGCCGGCGGAGAGAGCATGACGAAAAGGCTGGGGTTGGCTGGGGCCTTGGCCGAGGTTCGCGCGTGCTGTGGAGCCGAAAGCCGAATGCGGGGGGAGCAGCCGACTGGCTGGCTGGGCATGGCCGAAGTTACCTACCCTGTAACGTACTGTATGGGATGAACTAACAACATAAACTGACCCATAGTCGGGTAGTTGACCTGACCCGTGCCCCCTAGATTAGGCATTACCGTGGGTATACATAAACTGGCCCATAGTCGGGTAGTTAACCTGACCCGTGCCCCCTAGATTAGGCGATGCAGCTAGAGAGCTTGATCTCTTGCGTCTTGTAGACCATCCACCTGTTTTAAGACTCCCCATAACTCATGCTGTTTGCGGCAGAGAGTGCCTGCTTACCGTCGTGAAGCAAAGCCTTTCATCCCTCCGGAACGAAGCTTCTAAAAGTCATAGCGATGCCACTGCCTTCACGGGGATTTTGGGCTGCGCTAGTGCTGAAGACGAAATAGTTTCATGCGTCGTTGGACACATTATGAGCACCACCTGGCTCATCTACACGCAGCAAGTGGACGCTACGATCCGCGTTGCTAACCTCGATACAAATATTATCACAGATGATAGACTCGGCCAGTAGGCGACGCGGTTAGTATCCAACTTGCACCCCAGCGCACCGATAGAGGAGGAATGCTGCCCGTGCGGTGTAGCCTGGTTTGTTCGCGTTTGAACTTTGATAGAGTTTACTACCGTATACGGCCGCGTAGGCGTACTACCCGATCTTCGTGCCGTACATCGATGGCCCCTTCGTGGTGGTATAGTACATCTCCTTTGCTTAGTCGTAATTGTCCCGATAGCATCCTCCACCGAAACTACTAGGACATGAACTCATTCTCATGACATCCTCGACACAATGCATTCACAGCAGCCACGGCTCCAGACACTGCGATGCAGGCAGCCAGAAGCAGCATTGTTGATTGACGATATTGCGGCGAATGATAAATACCAAAGTTACATAAAGATACAAAGATACACACGACACCGAGCAGGCTCCGGTTTAATCAGCGTCGCAAGAAACCACCGAGACCTGGGCGGATTCTGCACGGACCTGGAGCCCTCTGCGCACTCTTCCTCACGAAGCTACCTAAAACAGTACGTCCCCAGAGATGTCCTCTCGCACCGACATGCGTGTTCCTCGTCCCCCTCCTCGTCAAGGTTGGCATTTGTGGCGGCGAGGCCGACGAGACCATGCTTAACCTTGTTTGATTGAAATGAAGTTGCCGGCGGCATCCTGAACAATGTTGCGGTTGTTTCTGAAAGCCTTGAGAACCTTGCCGTTCTTAGCGACAAGCTTGCCGTTCAAGAAGACTTCGTTGTCTCCGCCAATCTGATTGACAGAGATGTCTCCCTCATCGCCGTTAACATTAACGCTGCCGATGGTGTTTGAATTGCCGTTCTGAGAAATGTCGATGGAGCGGGCAGACTCTTGGTTAACCGATCCGTTGGCGGCGCCGGCAGCGTCTGCTGCATTTCCGGCAGCGTCTGCTGCATTTCCGGCAGCGTCTGCTGCATCTCCGACGAACTGACCGTTCTGACAGATGAGCTTGCCGTTCACGATGATGTTGTTTCCCGCATCTCCGTTTCCATTGACAACAACGTTGTCGTTGGGTCCACCGACTGAACTGGCGTTGTTGCAGTCTACGTTGTTGATGTTGTTAGCGTCTCCCTTTCCATTTCCAATGACAGCGGTATTGTTGCCATTGGCGTTACCGCAGTCAGCAACATTGTTCACAGCCTTGTTCTGCTTCTTGTTCTTCTTGGCATTCTTCTTGGCGTTCTTCTGGGCGTTCTTCTGGGCATTCTTCTGGGCGTTCTTCTGGGCATTCTTCTGGGCATTCTTCTGGGCGGCCTTCTGGGCGTTCTTCTGGGCGTTCTTCTGGGCGGCCTTCTGGGCGGCCTTCTGGGCGTCCTTCTGGGCATCCTTCTGGGCGTCCTTCTGGGCGTCCTTCTGGGCGTTGTCGTTGGCGTTGGCGTTGGCGTTGTCTGCCTCCTGAGCGTCTTCGTTGTGGGGAGACCTTGCGCCAACTGACACAGCGGCAGCATTGACCTTGGGGTCGACGAAGCCGCAACCTCCCTCGCCGGCCTGGAGCTTGGCGCCAACAGCAGAGCAGACAGCGCCAGCGCCATTCTTCTGAGCGCAGCACTTGGTTGCGCAGTCGTCGTCGCTCAGACACGCACCGCCAACGAACTGCCTGCCCTGTCCGTTGCCAATATTCTTGACGCCGGCCGCATCGGGTCCGGCAGCGAATACGCCCAAGGCCACTATCCAGTAGGTTAGATGTCTTGGCCATACTTTCAGCAGACTGAGGAGACTTACAAGCCAGGACTGAAGAGACGACAGCAGTGCGAACCATCTTGAGGGTATTAAGAGAAAAGATCGACAATGTATATACCACGCAGTGGCACGAGGGATGAAATGAACGAAAGCGACACCAGGTCGGACTTCAGAAAGAAAGTGAAGGTGAAGAGAGAACGGAAGTAGTAAGTTGGCCAGCTATTCGTATCACGGCATATCGATGGCGAAGCGCGGCTTTTAATACTGGAATATCTTCCCCAAGAATTGAGGACAAACGAGCCCCTTGCCGACATAAGAAGGACAAGAGGTTCGAGACCTGGTCTTCAAAACTTGGCTTTCATCTTAGCTTCCAACTTGGCTTCGGACATCCGACCTCTAGCAGCATAGTATCTCGGCATCTGGCGGTCTAGATGCGAGCCCAAACCAGCCTCCTCCGCCCGATATCGTCATCGAATCGCCACCGCGAGTGTCTCCTTGGTAAAATATGCGACGAAGGGTGGCGAACTTGTAACGATTGCTGCTGCATCTTCAGCCTTAAAGTTGATCCGAAACATGAGTAAACCTTTCTTTTTCCAAGCCACAAGAATTTCAGAATATGCTCAGATTGACCAGATCTTCGATTGAGTCTTTTCTCGCGGCAACCACTACGGCGTTGAGCGACAAGGGACTAAGAGTAGGCAACATCTGTACGAGGATAAGCAACACCGGCCTATGACTACCACATGGACTTCTTCAAGCTATTTGCTATTCACAATACACGCTTATTTTTCTATTAGCATTCAGTGTCATTGGGCCAAATCTACTTTTCATAATCAAACACTCCGATTCCATGGGACAAATCCATCCGGCCTGCACAGAAGTTGGTTAGGTTAACCCATTGAGGCTTACAAAAGGGAGGCACAACAGCGCGTGTTTAGCCCAGCTGTCATCGCAGCTTTGTCGGTGGTGGTTACGTATAAGAATGTCGCATGGCGTTAATTCACCGAGGCTAGTGAAGATAAAACCCGGCCCGCAATCCGTTCTTCGGGGCATTATCAGCCTTAGGACCAACGCCGGTTTCAACTTTCAGCCCATCTCCGCCACGGCCGAGTGTATGTATGCCCGGATGCAAAAGTGGGCCGCGGCATTTCCGGTATGGGGTAAGTGCATGGCCATTGCGGCTGTGGCTGACAACCGCAGGTCCTGTCTCACAAGTGCGCGCCATCGCCAGCCACGATTTTGGCTGAGCTCGGCGCGGTAACGACGCACTCTTCTACGGAGTAACGCCATCATCCATACGGAGTGACGCCATCATCCATACGGAGTAACGCCACCCTCCGTACGGAGTAACGAAGTCCTCCCCCCTGGTTTTAGCCAGTCCCGGATGACAGCGCGCAGGATAACCAAAGCCGCACCATGGCTGGGATGGAAGAGTATTAGCCGATTCTAGCGCGGCTGGGTTGCGGTCGGCTGCTAAGCATCATTTAATGCATTGCCCCAAATCCTTCAGCACCAGAATTGACCTGGGGGTGTACCAGGCTCTTCCAAGTCTGGTGTCTGAAGCCGAGTATAGAGCTGGTTTTAAAGCCCGGTCTCCAACGTTATAGGTATCTCATGCCTGTACCTGCATACTATATAGAATCCTCTTCAACTATAACACGATCTTCGCATATAAAAGATTAGGCATAGTCTACGTTGTATTCATACTAAGGGATATTTCGCCAACGAACTGCACTTCCTAAAATTTTTTGTAATAAGCATATACTTTTCTCGACCTGGCGTCGATTTTACTTACTTTAACTCCCTATCTCTTCTATCTACGTCGCTGTGTAGCACTTCTTTATATTTCTTAACGCATTTCTTCGTATCCTTCAAGATGGTCCGCACTACTATCGTTTCCTCTGTTCTAGCTTGTAAGTGCCACTATCTATATCCCAATTAGATATGACTTAGGTGTCTAACAAGGTAAGCAGTTGCCTTGGGCGTATATGCCGCTGGCATCGGCAATAATGTCAACCAGGGCAATGAAGTCATCGGAGGCACTATCAACGGTGGCATCAACAACAATAAAAACTCTGGCGGAAGCAACATAAACATCAAAGGCGTCGACATTACTCAGTTGTGCACTGGAGGCATCGTTAATGGCAAGATCAACGGTGTTGACGTTAATCAGCTATGCACCGGCGGTAAAACTAGCTTTAACGGCGTTGACCTTAGTCAATTGTGCAACATTTCGGGCAATGCCAAGGTGGTCAACGGCAAGATCAACGACATCGACGTTAGTCAAATGTGCAATAACGTGGCAGCTAGAAACGTCATCAACGGCCACGTCAACCTCAACTACAAACGCGGCGGCGCATGCAACAGTACGGCTGCTAGAACGGCCACAACGGGGACGGTGTCTGCCACGGGTTCAGTGCCCACATCGACGCAGTCACACCAAGGCGGTGCCGTTGTCCATACGCCGTCCTTTCAACATATCGTCACAGCCTGTTGTTTAGGGCTTTGGTATCTATCTCGATGAACACACCTCTCATAGTCGGTGTGGAGCTAAAGCAGACTTCGTTCGGGCCTACCTTCGGGAGGGCCGAAAGGCAACGCCATGTATCGCAGCGATGTTATTTCGAAATGGCCAAGACTGTATAGCTCAATATCTGCCTCTCTATACATTGTGTGTGTACAGTTTATGAAGCCATCGCATCCCACTTGTTCCATCTTGGCGGTCGAAATGATCATTCATCACAGCTGGCCGACAGTAGGCAATGTTCTCTCCTTGAAAACGGCCATTTCGGGTCGTGACGCATCATCTAGTCGCGAAGAACGTCGTACGTGTTGCCTACAATGGGACAACATCGGTTTCTTACCGAACAAGTAGGGAGTAGTGCAGGTGAAAAGGAGATGTAACATGCTGTTTATCTTGTTAGCCTACTGTTACGAGTACGCTACTGGATGTACCTGTGATTAATCCTTTTGTGACCATCGGACGTTGGGAGTTGAGCGAGCTACAGTAATCGCGCCAACCAGACGCTCCGCGTCTACAAGTCGGGACCGTATAAAGTAACACAAGCTTTTTCACATATGATCCATACATAATCCACTGACTTGTCATCTCTTCCTACGGTAGATAACGTACAACGTGAACGGAGTGATTCACCTTCACATTACATCGAAGACTGACATACCTCTCCTGGCGCGTAGTCGCGTCAACTCTGTGTCCCCATTTCTACCCCGGTGAAAAAAGCACCACCCAGACGCCGTCGTGTATATTCCTCGCTGCAAATTTTAGTCCCGTTCGTGGTATTAGTCGAATCCTTTCCTCCAGGACCGCCGCCGTACCCGTGCGGCGGCGGCGGCGGCGGCGTTATAGCAGCGCGAAGCCGGCCTGCTCCAGCTCCTTGCCGGTCGGGAGCATGGGCCGCCCCTGCATGGGGAACGGCCAGAAGAGCGGGTTCTCCATGCCCTCAGCCGCCTTCTCGACGGCGTGCGGCGCGCCCTCGGGCATCACGCGCCCGCCGCCGCCCCAGTCGGCGCTGAGCTCGTCCGAGCCCACGTTGGGCGCGAAGAAGTTGAGGCTGGCCGTGTAGGGCTTGACCAGCCGGTTGTACTCCTCCGGGTTCAGGTTGAGGTCGCTGTCGTCGATGTCGACCTCGATGCCCCACTTCTTGGCCAGGTATCGCAGGATGTTGAGCGCCTGCTCGGCGAAGTGGTGGCAGGGCACCATCTCGGTGAGGTCGGCGATGCCCTGCTTGAGCGCCTCGGAGACGTGCGGATCCGACTTGACCACCGACTTCATCTTCTCCGCAGCCGACTGGGAGGGGTCGGACGGGATGGAGGCGGAGCTGATGGTCAGGTGCATGATGGTCGACGTGAGTACAAAGTAGGGCACGAATGTCGGCGTCCGCTTCAGCGAGTAGAGCTGTGAGTAGGATGTGAGGAGACCGTGGATCGCGTCCGCAGCCTGCGAGCACACGTCTCGTGGGGACACCTTGGATCCGATGATTCGTAGCGTGATTAAAGGCCTGAAGAGCAGCAAGATCGCAAAGTGGTAGTACATGCTGTGCACGATGTTAGTGATGCCCAGCGGACGAGAGGCGAGCTTGTTCGGGTATACGTACTGAGCGAACAACACGGCAGGGGTAAAGTTGTGTCCAAGCCGCAGGACTTCTGGTATCCTGTCGTACCAGTTCAGGTACTGGGTGTAGATGCTCAGCAGGTCCCTGGCTGAAAGGGGCTTGCCAGGCGAGTGCAAGATGTACAGCGACTGGTGGACCAGCTCGCTCAGCTCGCAGAAGCACTTGTACACGGATCGTACGTTGGATGGCTGCTCACACGAGCGTTGTAGCGGCGCACCTGCGCAGCCATTGTCAGGGCCCTGTGCAGACTTAAGTCAACCGCGGCTGAAACTCACCATCATCCGTGTAGGGGACCCAGAGCGATGCCTCGATATCGCCGATTATCGCAGGCTTGGGCGGCAAGTGCGGAAACGAAGAACACTGCGGCAGTGAACCGGTGGCCAAAGACCAAGCGCTGGTAGAGCTGTCAGGCCCACGCTCATGGAGTTGTTCAGAAGATACTCACTGGTCCAAGGCGAAAGCGCCCCAGAACGTCGCCGACTGCACGGCGAGCTCGTCCTCGTCTCCCTCGTCGTGGATGCGGTGCAAACCCATCTCGATGGCCAGCCGGACGCTTTGGCCCGCGTAATACCAACTCTCTGAGTCTCGACCGCAACTAGCTTCTCGAATAGACATTATCCCCAATGCTTGAATCGTAGTCAAGGAGTAGTGGTCGGTTTCCTGGTAAAAGAGTCGTTGTGACTCCTTGAAGAAGTGGTCGCCGGAGGAGTACGGGTCGTTCGGGTTGGCCCTCGTCATGGGCTGCGTCGAGAAGCGGCAGCCGAGGGCAAGCAGGGCATTGACCAATATCGGCGAGCAGTAACGGTGACGGCCGTCCAAGAAATCTCGAAGGAAATGCTCCTTGCTGAAGGATGCGAACGTAGGATACTCCCAGCAAAAGTACAGCGCCAGCAGGTGCTGCACCAGGTTGATATCGCCCGTGATGGTCGTCCACGTCTCGGCCGGAGACCGTATCTCCGGCTCGTTCAGAGGCGAGAGGACCTGTTCCAGCCCGCGGAACCTAGGCATGCCGTCGGACATCTGGTCCGTCTGCATGCCCTCGGCCCAGGAGCCAACCCGCGACTGCGGCGGACCGCGCCAGTTCATAGCTTCCGGAAGCGAGTTGCTCGGCGTCGACTCGGCCTGGCTGTGTACCGATAAGTGCCACGGGCTGTTCTGCCCTACCTCGCTTCGCAGGGCCGGCTGCTGGGCCGCCACGGGAGCCACATTGTCCGGCCCGGGGCCCTTAGTCCCGAGGCCGCCGCCGGCAGAGGGCAGCGCCCCCCCGAGCCAGTCGGATATGCTCTCGACGGGTTGCCCGCCGCGCAGACGCCTCAAGACCTCTTCCCAGAGCTCCGGGCGGATGAGAGCCGAGAACACCAGGTCGCTGGAGCGCTGGCGGTATCGTAAGGTCTCGATCTCGGTTCGAAGGTTCTCTTTGGACTGGCGCACGGGTATCTCGTAGATGCACTCGACGTCCTTTTGCGCCCTGCACCGGGAGCAAGGCTTGCCGCCATCACACTGCGGAGCACACCGTTAGCATGTACGTGCCGCGCCGCGAAGCGCCAGATGGGAGCCACGGCTGCGGAATTACCTTTGCGCGCTTCTTGCGGCACTCGGTGCAGGCGTTGGGGGTCACGACGCCCAGCCCGCGCCTGCGCTTCGAGTTCTGCGCGCCGGCCGCCGACGACCCAGATGCGTGGGCAGGGCCCGGGGTAGAATGGAGCGACTGGGCAGGCTGCGACGCCGAGCTCGTCTGAGGGGTGTTGCCAGTGCTGGCCTGGCTGCGGCCAGACGGCGTCTGGCTGCCGCTGTCGTCCTTGTCCATCGCGATGCAGCGACCAGCGGGAGTGGTCGTCGACGACTTTCGCGTATCACCGCCGCCGAGCTTCACTGGCCCGCACCGGGGATGATCCGAGGCCGCGTTTTGGTGCTTCTATGGTGTCGCAAGGCGAGAGACATGTTGCGGGGGGACCCGCTGCTGTGGGCGAGATTTGAGGAGTGGTTCGGGAGGAACGATGGCGAGCGGTCGAACAGTCGTTGTCGTGGTCGCATTCGTCGCGTCGTAGTGGCTCGGCAAGGTCGGCGGCAGAGGCAAACGTGAGCCTCGACGCAGGGAGGACGAGGGGAGATGGAGAGGGAGGGAGAAGGGGAAGGGAGGAGGGGCCAATGGAAGCGTTGCGAATCGAAGAGACGCACGAACGTCGCGGTGGACCGCGAGCACGTCCGGTGTGGTGGTTTGATCAAGCGGCGACGGCGGGCGACTTGGACATTGCACGAGGCACCGTGGGACGATGGAGCTCCCGCGCGCGGCTCGGTGCGGGAGGCAGGGCGGCGGACACGGCGGTGTGGATTACGTCTCTGCACTCGAGCTTCCAGCGACGTGAGATAGCTGCGAATGGGAGCGGTTGCGAGGCATGTGAGGTGGGATGTGCTTTGTTGTGGCGGCAGTGGAGAGGTCGTCGGACCTCTTGTCTGTCGGTCCCGGCAAGGCAGAAGTAGCGATACCTCGCAGCTCCCCGCTAGCTTCCCCACCAGGCCCCAAAACCGCGACAAACGCTCCGGCGGCCCGCGTACTTGTACTTGGCCCGATGCAGATAGTCCAGACCGACTTCGACCTTTCGATCCGCGACGCCATCGTCCGCGGCGGCGGTCATGGCTTATTACTAATGAGCCGACGTCCGTCCCAGGCGTCGGCTGTGGCTCGCTCTGTCGAGTCCTCGAGGCGCACCGGGGGCGCCTCGCGCGTCGACGTTCGCAAGCTTGCATGCCAGCTTCGACCGATTACTCGTCGCAGCTCGGCCGCCTTGGCGTCGATCCTTTCCAGCGAAGGGACCGCAGCCCGCGTGCGGAGGCGGATTGCAGCCAATCACGAGCCGCGAATTCAGAGGCATTTCAAAATGCCACTCAAAATCATCATGGTGAAAACCGGGAATCCTCGAATGGCAGACAACCGTTTCCCCAAGCTTCCACGCAATTGAAACGCTTGACTTGTCTTTCACGTCGATGGCCACTGCACCCTGCCGGAAGGAGCATCAGCTGCACAGCGCGCCCACGACCGCAAGAGGGTTCGAGCCGTTTCTATTCCATGCGCGTCTCAATGCTATTGCCCTCTGTGGCAAGCTTTGTCCCGACCACCTGCTGTTTTCCTGACATGCCCTGCCAACCTGGGATCTCACAAACGCAAAACGCCATGCCGCAGCAGCCTCGATGCCACCATGATCTCCAAAACCGTACAAAGTAAAACAAGTGCTGAACCTGCCCCCCTTTTGTTAACGGGGAGCCCCTTCCGTCGATTGACCTTGCAGTCCTCAGTACCCCTTGCTGAGGCTGCGTCCGTACTTTACCGGGCTCAATTGCCGTTCTCCCTTGCTCGGGCTCCGCCGTCCTGAAGGGGTGTAGTGAGCCAGCGCTGGCTTCAAGCTGAGCGGCGACGAGTCTGTGTCTGTTCCGTCGTCGAGCATGGCGCGACGCTGCATCCTCGGCGTCTGCACCGGGACCAGCATGTACCCAGGCGTGATCTCCGGGGACCTCGCCGTGTCGTGGACCGTGCGACTTGTTTGCGCCGACACGGTTGGGGCTGGCTTATGCGAGCTCTGGCGGCTGAGCGACCCTGCGTTGACCGTCGTGCACACCAAGAGCAAAGCAAGCACAACGCCCTGTCACATGGTTAGCATCGCCTTCCCGGCAGGCAAGGGGTCGTGAGGGTCGTACCCAAGCTTTGAGACCCATCGCTTCCGAGAACTCGTTGAAGATCTCAGCCACTTGCTTCGCGGTGACCTTGACCCGCAAGATGGACTCTGGGTTCTGCGTCATGCAGTCATACCACTCCTCGCACATGAGTCTCAGACCCGGCCGGTCCTTGTCCGCGCACTTGTTCATCGTGTACTCGGTCTGGCACTCCGTCATTTTGCTCATGAGCTCTTGGCGCGCAATCTCGTTCGCCCTGTAGATGTCGTTCCGCACGGTGCTGACCACGGACCAACCGACGTAGGCCACGACAGAGACAAGGAACAAGTTGGCCCCGAACTGCATCCAGCGCTGCATATGATCCGGAGCGTTGGGGTACTTGTTGAGGAAGTGGAAGAACAGCTCGAAAGCCCCCTTCTGCTCCCTCTGCGCATCCTTGCCCTGCGACCGTTTCGAGGTCCGTGGACCAACGCTGGCGTCCGAGTCCGAGTCCCACGCATCGCTGTCCGGCGCCTGATAGTGGCGAACCACGCTGCCCACGTCCCGGTCGTAGTTGTGTCGTTTTCGCTTCCTGGCCCCAACCGACAGGTCCCTGTGTGGTCGGATCTCCCCCTTGCCAGACGCATGTTTCTTGAAGGAGACGCCCGTCCTGCCGTATCGAGTGGCTTTGTCGATCTTCAGAGGCACGACGGCACCACCAGCGCTCGCATCGGTCCTGTGGTCGGCCTCGGGTGTGTCGTTCGGATAGTCGGATGCCTCCGTCAGTGCTGGGCTGTCCTCGGCCCCCGAGGCTTCTGAGAACACCACCTCGTCCAGCGGACGCCTGGGCGTCGTGAAAGCAGGGTTTCGGAACGGAGGCGCCATGTTTCTGGACGACAGTTGGGGAGTGAAACGGGGAGCCTGAGGAGGTGGCGGCTGTTGCTTCGAAGGCGTATTCAAGTTGGCAAATGGGTTGCTGGGGCGCGTAGCTGACTTGAACGGAGAACCAAACACTGCATCAGAGAGTCAGCTAGCTACCAAGTTGGCTGTGCCTCGAAGCTGGCAGATCGGTCCACGATGCCGGCCGTAGGGCACTCACTGTTCCTCGATGCGCCCTTCGCTGCTTGTGCGAAAGGGCTGGTGGGGTCAAGGGGCCCTCGGTCTTGGTACTCCCAGTCCATGGGGCCCTCAAAGCTCCTGGAGTCCATGGTTGCTACTGACCACCACGGATGATCGCGTACTGCGCCGTTGTTGATCGAGGGAGCTTCGCACTGGAAATGCTGCACCTTGCCGACCTATGGTTTGGTTGCTAAACAGCCAAGTAAACAAATCCGGAGTGGGGCCTCGCGCCAGCTGCGATTATGTCAGCGCGGCTAATTCTCCACTCCCTGCACGAGGCTCGCCTGTCCGCTAGTGCAGCAATCCTCAAAAGGCGATCCATCTTTGAAGCTTCACGTCAGCTGCCCATTCTGCGCGACCTTCTAGGAGCGTTAAAATTTGAACTCGACGAACGGCGAGGTATACATCCTGCAGAGCCCGTTGTCAGCCCGACCTCTGCATCACCCTTCGGACTTTGGTCCCCAGAGCACAACCACAGAAGGCTTCAACATGTCCGACGTCGAGTCGCCCGTCGGCTCGCCGACAAACGAGCCCGTCGACGATGGGCAGGAGCAGGAGGTGCAGGACGAGATTGCCGCTGCGGACTCGGATCGCGAATCGGATCTCCTCTCCGAAATCGACGAGAACCAGTTCGAGGACTACGACCCCGAAACGGCCAACATCGAAGACCGCCCCGTGGACATCGACGAAGACGCCGCACGAACCCTCAAGGTGACCAAGCGGAAGCGTACGGACGGAGAGGCCCCGAAGAAGCCAAGAGAAGGTCGCCGAGAGAAGAAGCGGCGAGATCGCGATGACGAGGGTCTGGCGGAGGAGCGCGAGGTGGACGCAGGACAGTCGCAGAGGCGGCCGAGACGAGCCGATGGCGAGAGGCGGCGGGCAAGGGCCGAAGCTTCCCCTCCAGCCGAGAAGGAGGAAGACTTGAGCCCTGAGGAGAGGAGGAAACGTGCCATTGATCGTGCACTGGACGCCGCCATCAAGAAGCCGAGCGTCAAGAGAAAGCGGAAGGATGAGATTGTGAGGACGCCGCCGTTGATGTGGCGAATCATGGCTGACACCCGAGACAGGACCTGGACAACGAGATGGACGACCACCTGGCCGACCTCAAGGTCCGGATGGAGCGGGCGTGCGTGCACGACAACGCGGCTCGCCAAGCCGGGCAGCCGGCCATCCACAAGCTGAAGCTCTTGCCCGAGGTGAACGCCATACTGAACCGCAACGACGTTCAGCACGTGGTGTTGGACCCCGAAACAAACTTCCTCCAGAGTGTTAAGTTCATCTTGGAACCCCTTAACGACGGGTCCTTGCCTGCATACAACATTCAACGCGACATCTTCACCGCGCTGACTCGACTGAATCTCGAGAAGGAGACGCTCCTCAGCAGCGGCATCGGGAAAGTGGTTCTGTTCTACACTCGCAGCAAGAAGCCAGAGCCCAGCATAAAGCGCATGGCCGAACGACTGCTCGGAGAGTGGAGCCGTCCCATCTTGAAGCGGACCGACGACTACAAGAAGCGGCAGATTGAAACGCGAGAATTCGACTACCAGTGCGTCGCCGTTACATGAGTATTTAGGATGATCCCGGCTGACTGAAATCACAGGGCTGCGAAACTCGCCCAGCGGCAGAAGACGGGCTCGCAATTCAACTTGACCCAGCGCCCAGCCCAAACGGCGCGCGATGCGTTCCTGGCGCCAACAGGCGCCAATAACCAGGCGCGCATGGCCAGCCTCCCCTCGAGCTACACCATTGCGCCGAAGAGCACGTTCGACGGGTCGCACAGCGAGGACCACCGTCCTCTGGGGGCCAGCGGTATGGAGGCGTTTAGGAGAATGACGCAGAAGAAGAAGCGGGCTTGATTGGGAGGCTTTTGTAGCAAGAGCAAAAAGGTTGCCTGTGGATATTTTGGGGTCCGGCGTTTGGCATCACCGGAAGTCTTGGCTGACTCTGATATTCGATCATCACTCGACTTGCACCCGAGTCGAGAGGTTGAATCGTTCATACTCGAGAGTAGCTCTAGGAAGACTTACATGGAGTCGATTTGCATGTCAGTCACAGCTTGGCCAGAGCAGCCGCTGCACTCAACGAGGTGCCTCGGGCCGAGCATGGTTTGATACAAAAAGAAAGCATGATCAATCGATTGGCTGACAGTCCGAGGACATGTAGCCCCGTGGTGATGGAGCCATGTGACCACCTCCGGACTTCGACGATGAGTTGTCAGCCCCTCCTCCCCAGGTGTTGTTGCCAAGGCCCGGAGGCGGACGTTGAGAGGCTTTGATGGAATGTCCAACTCGTGAACTTGTTGACGAAGATGGACTTGGAGGCAGAAGCACATGCTGACCCTTGGGCTGAAGTTGTTGGGCCGGGTGCTGGCCCGAAGCATCAGGTTGGACCCTGTAAGAATGCCGGGCCCCTGACTTGTCGGCCTCTGACGTCAACGGATCTGGTTTCGCGTGGGGCCCTCTGGCGACGGGGCGATGATGTGCAGCATGCGAGTACCTAGATGGACTGTCACGGCTGGGCTGTCCGGCGCCTTCGTCGAGCCGCGGCCTCGTGCGTCGGGGAGGAATTGGATAAGGTAATTAGTGCTTGCTCTTCACCCGCCCGGGACATGCGTGCCGAATTGCTGAGAATACCGTTGGTAACATGACGCCGTCCCGTGTGAGTTGCCGCCACCTTGCCGCCGCACCCGCTAGGGGCACTAACGAAGGGAAGAATCGGGACCTGGGGCGCGCCAACAACATCGTCTCAGCTTACCTTACAGTACAGCTCGACGCTGCAGTCAATGGCATTCTTGGCCCTCGTATCACCCCGTGCAGCCTCGGAGTTCCGCGACGGACCGCCCTGCTCTCCAAGGTATTGGGCGCCGCCGAATCAGCTAGCTTCCATTTTGTTTGTCTGGCTTCGCTGCAGCTCGTGCAGCAGCCCCGCCTCTTGGATATCTACGACTTCGACAAGCTTTACTCATACTCCCTAGTCTTCGCAAGCGTTCGAGCCTGTCCCCGCCCATTATTTGCAACAAGGTCAGTCTGTTTATTTCGCCTTTGGACCGCGGCTGCACGTGTGCGCCGGAGTCCTCTTCCGTCCATAATAGAGTTGCACGGCCACAGGGTGCAAGGCGGACAAGAGGCGCAGCTCACTGCTTCGTCGTCTACCGTGGACGCGCTCGCGCTGATCTGAGTATATCTGGAGAGCATTGTCGCCTTCGTCATTGCCTCTCTCGCTGCTTGGTCCGCACTATACGCTGCGCGTATACGTTTGACGCTGTTGTTGTTTGTTGATCGTTGCCATGGAGTGGCTGCAGCTGACGGTGACGTCGCAAATAGGGTCGCAAATAGGGTCGCGCACCACCACGACGGCTCGTCGCTCCAATTTCATCCGCTTTCCTGTCAGCACATTGCACTTTCGAGCCCATACAGAACAGCGGCAGACTGTTTGTGCTGCTGCTGTATGCTGTGTCTGCCACCATCGGTTCGGACCCGACCGACTCGAGCTGGCTGATCGACCCTCCCGGAACCCGCTTTGCGACAAGCTCCCCTGCCACCCCGTCCTTCGATCACGACACCCACGAGTTGAGACCGAATAAGCGCCCGGCAACGGCATCGCGACGAGAATGAACGGCACTGAGGCGGCCGGGGTCCAAAAGCCTCCACTTGCATCGGGAGATAGCTCCAATGGCAGCAGCCTCTTAACCAAGAAACGCAAGAAGGAGGGCCTGAAGCCCATCATCACCACCGAGGGTGGCCAGCCGCTGCCGCTGCAGGACGTCGTCGACGACGAGGGCGACGAGGAGCCAGGACAGCCAGGGTGCGTGAATCTCCGTTTCTATATCCTGCCTCGTCCCGTCTCTTCCAAAGTTGCACATGTCCGGCACTTTCC
The DNA here is from genome assembly GCA_024339985.1 of Tolypocladium endophyticum. Lineage (NCBI taxonomy): Eukaryota > Fungi > Ascomycota > Sordariomycetes > Hypocreales > Ophiocordycipitaceae > Tolypocladium > Tolypocladium endophyticum. Next base: position 195,516 of record JALHBW010000099.1, read on the forward strand.
CATGCACAAGTCCAGTGCGCCAAGCAGGGTGGCCGTTATCTGCTGTTGTGGCCGATGCGCCTCGACTCTATGAGAGGGGACATTCTGCGTGGGATCGTCTCTCCATCCCAATTGTTTGCGCGCCGCCCATGCCACGTCATGATCTGCCTTGCCTTGTAAGCTGCTTGGCTAGGTTAGGTCCCGGCTCTGTCTGCTGGCCTCGACAGACATCAGCAGTGCACAGTCGAGCAACCCCGGCGGGCCCGTGCTTCGCTGTCGTCCACAGCAACGTCAGGGAGAGCTGCGGCGGGGCAGCGAGTGCGGGCCGCACGCAATGGAGTCGTCGGCTGGAAGTCTCCAGCTGGCGCCCACGCCGTCGGGCCCGGCCACGCAGCTCGTCGACGCCAATTGCGAACCGCAGCGCTGCAGCTGGGCGGGCTGTGCACTGCTTGGCGGTGCGCGCTGGCGATGGACGCTTTGGTGCCGTACCTTGGCCCCAGAGCTCCATCCGTCGGGCATCTAAGTTTAGGTGGTTGGCGCAGGCCAGTTTTTTTCGCAGCAGACAGAGTGGAGATGCCAGCAGCCTGGGAGCAGCTCCGAGGGTGGTGAGAGCCTGGCCTGCTCTCGTTCGGCCCTCTGCCTGCCAGCCCCCATCCTGTCCCGCTCTCTCAATCCGATCCCATCCCGGCCTTGGGTTTGTTGCCTCGCGCACGAACACCACGCCTCTCCGTGCACTCTTCCCTCATCTCCAACGGCATTGCGCTCTGCCGCCCACTTCGCGCCCGTCGTCCGGCACCATCCTCTCTCGCTCCTCACGTCCGCGGCTCGATAGTAACGCGCGCGGGGCTTCTGGAGCTTCCTTGGCACCCACCACCTGATTCACCGTCTCTGCCGGTGGCCGCCTCGGGTGCGGCTTGAGCCATGCCGATACGATGAGCTTCCTCAAGTCCAAGTCCGCCTCCCCCTCTCCGCTCCGTCCTTCAGCGTCTCCCCGTTGCCGTGACCGAGTACTCCATCGCCCTTTGACGCCAGCACCCACTTGGCTCTCTGTCCCCTAATTGCTAGGCCCCTCTAAGCGCCGCACCACCCCCGCCATCCACCACCACCACGAGCACCAGTCACCACCAGCACTACCTTTCTTCATAATCGCACCCATCGCCCGTCCTCGCCGCCGCCGTCGCTAACGTTTCTCTTGTCGTTGTTTGCAGATCGCATCATCTGTCGAGCGCAATGGCTCCGTCACCGTCATCGTCCGTCGCCGACGACCCCGCCGAGAACACGGCCGACGAGGAGGATTCCGAGGACTACTGCAAGGGCGGCTACCACCCCGTCACGATCGGCGAGAACTTCAAGGACAACAAGTACACCGTCGTGCGCAAGCTGGGCTGGGGTCACTTCTCCACCGTCTGGCTGTCGCGCGACAACACCAACGGCAAGCACGTCGCCCTCAAGGTCGTGCGTTCCGCTGCGCACTACACCGAGACGGCCATCGACGAGATCAAGCTGCTCAGCAAGATCGTCCAGGCGAAGCCCGACCACCCCGGCCGCAAGCACGTCGTGAGCCTGCTCGATTCCTTCGAGCACAAGGGTCCCAATGGCACCCACGTTTGCATGGTGTTTGAGGTCCTCGGCGAGAACCTGCTCGGCCTGATCAAGCGCTGGAACCACCGCGGTATTCCCATGCCTCTCGTCAAGCAGATCACCAAGCAGGTCCTGCTCGGCCTCGACTACCTCCACCGCGAGTGCGGCATCATCCACACCGACCTGAAGCCCGAGAACGTCCTGATCGAGATCGGTGACGTCGAGCAAATTGTTAAGAAGGTGGTCAAGAACGAGCCGGGAGAGAAGGAGAACAACCGCAACGGCCGCCGGAGACGACGGACGCTCATCACCGGCAGCCAACCGCTGCCCTCGCCCCTCAACGCCAACTTCAACCACAACAACCTGTTCCCCTCCGTGGGATCGGGATCCAGCCTTGCCGGAGTCCTCAGCGAAGGTGCGCCTCTCTAGGACCCCCTCGTTCGCGGGCCGACAGCTCCAGCTGACATGCTTGATATAGGAGTTAGTGGTACGAAAGAACCGTCTTCAAAATCCGCCGACGAGTCTCAGTCACAGCGGGAAAAGTCTGCGTATGTTCGCCATGAGTGTTCCCTCGACGTCACTGATGCAAGGTTTCTAATCTCCACGTCTCCGCACAGAGATATCCTCACCCGCGAGGTGTCCAGCATCTCGCTCGACAAGACCAGCGCCTCCCCGGCTTCGACCGGCGAGAAACGCAAGGCTGAAGATGCGCACGCCTTCGACGTTATCAGCGTCAAGATTGCGGATCTGGGCAACGCGTGCTGGGTAAACCACCACTTCACCAATGACATCCAAACCAGGCAATACCGCTCTCCCGAGGTCATTCTCGGATCCAAATGGGGCGCCAGCACCGATGTGTGGAGCATGGCTGCCATGGTATGTTAGCTCCTGGCGGCGTCCCCTATGCCGCCGCTCTCTTGAGCCAGCCCTAATGAGCTTGTCCAGGTATTCGAGCTCATCACCGGCGATTACCTCTTCGACCCTCAGTCTGGCACAAAGTACGGGAAGGACGACGACCACATTGCGCAGATCATCGAATTGCTGGGCCCGTTCCCTCGATCGCTGTGCTTGAGTGGCAAGTGGAGCCAGGAAATCTTCAACCGCAAGGGCGAGCTGCGTAACATCCACCGACTGCGACACTGGGCGCTTCCCGACGTTCTGCGAGAGAAATACCATTTCAAGGAAGACGAGGGGAAGCGAATCTCGGCCTTCCTGACGCCGATGCTGGAGCTGGTGCCCGAGAAGCGGGCCAATGCTGGCGGGATGGCCGGGCACAACTGGTTGGATGACACACCTGGCATGAAGGGCCTCAAGATCGATGGCCTCGAAGTCGGCGGCAGAGGCGAGGGCATCGATGGATGGGCAACCGAGGTTAGAAAACGGTAGGCGTTTGGGAAGCCCAGGGGCGGAGCAAACTGTGTGCCGAGGGCCACGTGAAGCTCGCTCGCGTTGCTGCGCCCACGATGCTGTTTGCTTGGAGAGGAGGGGCTTCATGGTGTGGCCCCTTGCCGTCCTTAGCAGGAAGAGGGCGAGAGAGGAGTGGAAGACGGGTGATGGAGACCAGTACATGTTGTTGCTGCCTCCAACACTTTGGCTACCGAGAGAGGGGGAGAAATATGTAGCTCAGCAGGAAAGTGATAGGGTATGTGGCTCGCGTGCTTGCTAGCCCTTTTGTTTTTACTTTCAAGGCATGGACGGAATCAACGAAGGCATGACGGATGGAGCCGGGCCGAGGGTCTGAAACATGGAACGAATGATGGATAGACTTTTGCACATGATCTTGGCCTTTGCGAGAGCTGGTGTTGGACTTTTCATCATCGTGATTGCCCATGTCTGGCTGCTCGATCGTGCTGACGACTACGACGATGAGATGCTCGGACGAAAGAGGGACCTCGATATGGAAGCAACAAGGGACGACGCGAGGTGGCGAACATGACAACAATGGTAAATGCTATAAACGCCACTACGCCGAATGAGTGGGAGAGACCGATTGCGCCTCATGTTTGATGCGGACAGCCTCGCCGCGCCCAGCCCAATCACCAGGGCCAGCCCGAACCCAAACCTCCAAGGTAATACAAGAGAAGAGCATCATACAGGGGCCTGAGCCGTCATCTCATTTGCCTCCCTTGCCGGGCCGTGCTCTCAGGCCTGCGGCTGGTCCGTCAAGCACCGCTGGGGCAGCTTCATCTCTCTCACCTTCACTTGCCTCCCGCTCATGCTTCTCGGCCTCATGATCATCATCTGCCGCGGCGAGCACCTCCCTGACGATGCGCTTGCCCTCGTCTTCGGCCTCGCCATTGGCCGCACCACAGGCCATGCAGCGCCAGACGCCAACGTCGGCGAGGCTCCGTGTACCAGGTGGCGCCTGGCCGTTGACGAGGCGGCAGGCGCGGCAGATGAGGGCGATGCGGTTCTTGGGCGATGTCTCGTCCTCGCCCAAAAGGACGTCGAAGACGCGGTCGTACCAGTGGGACTCCGGGTCGGGTTGGGCCGCGCGGGCCGCGGGCAGAGTAGGCGGAGAATGGGAATGGGAGAAGGCGTTGGGTGCGAATTCGGCACCGGGGTCGAGGGAACCCGTGGATGGAGGAGGGTGTTGAGGAGAGCTCTCTTGCTGACGCTGCGGCGTGTGGGGTGTTGCTGGAGTGTCTGTGGGAGCATTGCGACGCTGGATGTTGGCCGTGGGAGGTGGCAGGCCTTTTGTCCGGGAGGGAGTGCTCTTTGCGCTGCCGCCTTGTCTTGGCTTCTTCTCTCCGCCATCTTCATCCCCTTCCTTCTTCTTGTTCCGAGGCTTGCCCTCTGCGCCGCCGTACTTCTCGATGAGCTCCAGCGTAGAGTCGTACTTTGTCGCGTCTTTGAGCTTTTGTATAGTCTTTGCCCGCTCTTCCTGCTGCTCCTTTAACCGCGCCGCAAGGCTCTCGATGCGGAAAGTATAGTAGGCATTTATCAACGTCCGCGTCACGTAGATTCTGCGCAAGAGAGGCGGTCAGCGTCTGTAACCAGGGTTGAAGCACTAGGGTAGGCGTAGACGTACAACACCGGACCGCCGGCCAAGCCAGTCCACTCAACGGCGCCGAGGTTTTTGTAGCCGACTACCAGGAGCAGGACAATGGCGTAGACGGTGTAGGCGAAAGAAAGGTACAGCGTCCAGAGGACCTTGAAGCGGCGGCCGCTTGTCCGCATACGCTCGAGGCGGGACTGGGTGTCTGCAATCTTGACTGACAGTGTCGAGAGCGTCTTCTCAAAGGACGCCGTAGAGGACGAGTCGCCCTATATACGTGGTTAGCTATGCCGGGAATCGAGACGCGCTTGCTGGTGCGCTCGGGAGCTCGACGAAGCGACGAACCTTCCAGGGCCAAAAGGACACCATTTCGGAGAGCTCAGCTCAGCTCAGCACTCGAGCGGCGAGGGCGGAGGAAAGAAGACACAAAGAGGGAGGCGAGGGCTTCGGGGAGAGGTTATTGAAGGGATGCCGCCGAGCTAGCGCTTTGGTCAGCGCAGCCGTGCAACGGGCAAGCTTCGAGTGCCAGCAATGAGGTAGATGGGAAGCTGAATGTGGGACAGATCTTGGAAGCTTTCAGGTGGAGTTGGAGCTGCGCGGGCAGGCAACGATGCGGGTGACCTCATTGGGGGTGGCTGCCACTGGCCTGAGCCACAGCGACCCTGACAGGGGCGCACGAGCACTCGTTAGTCCACGTAGAGGCCATCCAGTCCTCAGCAACAGACGCCCAGGCACACGATCTCTTCGCTGCAGTCGCAACGATGCTACTGTCGCAGCTATAAGCTTTCGTCTTTCGTTTGCAGCTCCATCTCCTTCACACTGTGCAGCATCTCTCTCGTGCGGCGCTGTTCTTCATGCCTGCGCAGCAGGGGCGTTGGTAAACGACCTGCCCAGGGTCGTGGACGAGACTCACCATGTTCCAAGTCAGTCGCTTGCGCATGCCCCCAGAGCTCGCGATGCGTTATATAGGCATGCTAACGTGACTTGGTATGCACAGAGAATACGAGGCGCCATTGACCGGACCATAGCGGAGGAGCAGGCTCGGCAGACCAAGTCGGTCACGGACAGTGCGACGCCGTCGAGGTCCGGCTCGACGTCGTCTCGGGGCGGCGCCGCGGGCAAGCGGCCACGGGCGAAGAAGTCTTCTGCAGACATCTCCGACGCCGCGCCGAACCCCGACCCTGCCGTGTTCGAGGCGGCCTTTGTGATCGACGACAGCGACGAGCCGAGTCGGGCCGGGACGCCGAAGCCTCAACCGCCCGAGAAAGATGGACAAGCCGCGACGCCGAGGAACGGCGTGGAAGGCGAGGAGAAGGAGGGTGGCGAAGTGAAGGCGAACGATGCAGATGACAAGAGCAAGACCAACGGCGACGACGTCAAAACGGCGTCTGCGCCTACGTTGACGCCAGAGATCAGGCAACGGTTGCGCAAGCTGGAGAAGCTGGAGGCGACATATCCAGAGCTGCTCCGCTCCTACAGAGTCGCCCACAAGCGCGCAACCGCCATTGAGCCGTTCGAAAAGACGCTTCGCGAGAATACTCCGCTTACTTCCATCGGCGACCCGGACGCCTTGGTCGAGTACCTAAACCAGCTGAACCTGCGCGGTGACATGGTCATGGAGGAGCTGAAGAAGGTCTCTGCCGAAAAGGACGACATCAAAAAGAAGCACCACGATTCTCAGGAGCAGCTTAGGAAGGTGCAGGAGGAGCTGGATGGGCTCAAAGCTGGCAAGGCCGCTGGTGGTGTGACGGAAGAAGACGCCCACACGCCCAAGGATACTGAGGATGCGAACACGCCGAACCAAAAGGCCCAAGGCGCGGCCAAGGACAACGCAGAGGGCGAGGACTTCTTTTCATACGACGAAGAGATTCCCCAGCTACAAGCCGACCTCGCGGCAAAATCCGAGCAGATTGAAGCCCTGAAGTCCGAGGTCGAGGGCCTCAAGAACGAGCTCTTGGCCGTCAAGGAGAACAGTGCAGGTCTGGTGACGAGCCTGGAGACTGTGACGAGGGAACTGAGCGAGTCTCGCGATTCTGCGGCCTCGAACCAGTCCCTCCAGGCCCAGTTGGATGCACGTAATTCGGAAATTGCGAGTCTCACCGAGCGGCATGATAAGGCGCAGACTTTGCTGAAGGAGCTCGAGAAAAAGGCACAGCAGGTGGAAGAATCTGGCAAGCGAGCGGCCGAAATGGACGCCGAGCTTCAGAAAGCCAACGCCGCCAAGACTTTCTCGAAGAAGCTCATCGATGACCTCAACACCCGGATCGAGGGTTTGAAGGGGGAAAAGTCCGAGGCTTTGGCAAAGATCGAGGAGCTTTCCAAGAAGGTTGAACAGCCTCCGCCTGCGGCAACTCCCACTCAACAACCTGCTGAACCTGCTCCAACGCCATCTGGCGGCTCAAAGAAGAAGAACAAGAAAAAGAAGGGCAAGGGAGGACCTGCTGCAGCCGCCACAACAGCAGCCGTGGATGATACCGCCAGTGAGACTAAGGAGCAAGCGGCGGACGTCACGGTTGATGCACCAGCAAGGGCAGCTTTGGAAGCCGAAATTTCCAACCTGAAGAAGGAGGTCAAGGACAAGGACAGCCAGATCGAAAGACTGTCCAAGCAGCGCAAGACGGAAGAGGACCTGCGCGAGGAGATCGAAACAATGCAGGAGAATCTGATCAACATTGGTCAGGATCACGTGGAAGCCAAGGAGAAGATCAAGGAGCTAGAAGAGGAGAGAGCCTCTCTGAGGAAGCAGATTGCCGAGCTCGAGGAGAAGATGGGCTCCTCTGCGACCGATGCTGATGCGAGCACCAAGCTGCAGAGCGACATGGACTCTTTGCAGAAAGAGTACGACGAGCTCAAGGACAAATCAGCCGTCCTGCAGTCGGACCTCGGCGCAGCGCAGCAGCTGGCGCAGAACCGTTTCCGGGACCTGTCGGAACTGCGAGAGGTTCTGCAAAAGGCACAGCCGGAGCTCAAGACTCTCAGGCAAGAGTCTGCCGAGCTGAAAACGGTCAAGGAGGATCTTGCCACCAAGGTCAAGGAGCTCAAGGAGGCTGAAAAGAGGGAAAAAGACCTCAGGCGAGACGCGACCCGAGCGCAGCAACTCTCGACAGATCGCGAGGCGGAGATCAAGGCTATTTCGGAGAAGCTAAAGGCGGAGGGCACGGCCAAGCAGCAAGCGGACGAGGGCAAGCGTACGGCAGAACGCAACCTGCGACGCGCCGAGGCTGACAAGGTTGAGCTGAGCGCCAAGTCCGAAAAGCTGGAGCGGGAGCTGCAACGAGCGCAGGACGAAGTCAACAAGCTACGACCGCGAGTCAAGGAGCTGGAGGAGCAGCTTCACAAGATGAGGCGCGAGAAGGATGCGGCCTCGGAGGAAGCCGAGTTCAAGTCCCAGCAGTACACCAACGCCCAGGGGCTGCTGAGTAGCATGCGCGACCAGACGGCCGAGATGTCTACTCAGCTCAAGGAATCCAAGTCCCAGGCCGAGTCGCTCGAGGAGGAATTGGCCGAGGTACAACGACTACTCCAGGAGCGGACGCGAGAAGGAGAGACGATGAGGAGACTTCTGGCCGATGTTGACGAACGCGCAGACAGCAAGGTTAGGGACATGAGAGGCCGCATGGAGGCGGCCATTGAGGAGCGGGAGAGGATCGAGGACGAGTCGAGCACGCTGGCGCGAAGGAAAGCTCGGGAGACCGAGGAGCTGAAGCAGAAGATCCGGGACCTTGAGCGGGAAGTCAAGACGCTCGGCCACGAGCGAGACGAGCTCGAGGAGCGGCAGCGCGAGTGGAAGCGCAGGAGAGAGGAGCTCGAGGCCGTCGAGTCCAAGGCCGAAGCCGAGACGGAGGAGATGCGCACGACGGTGTCGCAGCTGCGGTCCGCGCTCGACGCCTCGGAGAAGCAGCTGCGCGACAACGAGAAGCAACGATCGGACCTGCGGCGCATGCTCGACGACTCGCGGCAGCGGTACGAGAAGATCGCGCGAGACCTCAAGGCGGTGCAGCAGCAGCAACAGCAGCAGGCAAGGGGCTCGCCGTCACGCACATCGATGGACTCGACGCGCAGCGGCGTCAACGGGGGCGGAGGCGCGTCGGAAACGATGTACCTCAAGACGATCCTGCTGCAGTTCCTGGAGCAGAAGGACGGGCGGCTACGGGCGCAGCTGGTGCCGGTGCTGGGCAAGCTGCTCAAGTTTGACAAGTGAGTCCCGCCTCCGTCGGTGGTTTTTATCTACTGTTGCGTTCCTCTGATTTCGGTGATGCTAACGGGGAACAGGGCGGAGGAGCAGAAGTGGTTAAGTGCGGTCCAGCATATCGAGGTGCGATGAGGAGGCGCTTAGTCTGGGACAAGGGCATGGGCGCAGAATAGTGTAGTAGACTTGGACGCGCAGGTGAAGTAAGCGCGAGTAGTACTCTACATAATTTCGGAGGCTGTTGTCACGATGTCTATTGCTTTACAGCCTGAGCATCATGAGATGACTCGGTGCTAATGCGCCGTTGCGCCTTATGGCGACAGTCAATATACGTACCAAAGGTATTTTGCATCCATTGCACGTTGCGCTTTGTCTCCCTCTTTTTTTTTTTTTTCC
>JALHBW010000100.1:0-61746 GCA_024339985.1 Tolypocladium endophyticum
TTTTTTTTTTTTTTTGCGACGATTGCTGACATGTTTTAGGATTCGCGGTGTTTGTTTGTAGCTGGACACTTCCTTGGACGATTTACCGGGATGATGTCTACCATTCTCTCTACGGTCACCGGTTTCGGCGAAAGACTCGCCCATATCAGTACGTTCTCATTCTTCTACCCTTCATCTTCTCTTCTCTGCAGTTGTTAATGCTACACCAGTCCATCGCACGTCTTACAATGTAGCCGAGCTGCGCTCCCTGGTCAGAGTTGCACAGTCTGACCGGATCCACGACCATGTTGCCAACAAGCGTCTCAAGCTGACGCCGCCGGAGGCTTCTACCGCCTCTTGGTTGAGCGAGGCGTCTTTCCGCACCCTTGTTGACGCAAATCAAACATTCGTCAACAAACTTCGCCAGGCTGGCAATGTCGTCGCCTCTCATGGGTCTCGGGATGCAATGAACAAAATTCTCCAGCCACTCAGTCACGTTCTGTATAAGAACCCGATTGATCTTCAATATCTTCTTACTGGAAAGAAAGACCTGTGCGATGCCTTCTTGGAACATGTGGAAAATTGCATCATAATATGCAACAACATCTATGAAGTTGGCTTCTTCTTCAAACACAGACGGAGCTATCCCGTCGTCTCGTTGGACGTGGAATACAATTTTGAGACCGACGTTCTTGAGAAGCTACTTTTGGCGCAAGACTTCCTTTCTGCAGCGCCATTCCCTACCATCCTGAACCAAATTCTTGAAACTGGAAATGCACCTCCTGGGGAATGCGTCACCACCGAGTTCATTGATGGAATAATTCTCGATTTGCAGGCGCTTAGAGGTAATATGCCTGCGCCTAGCTTCATTGTCTCTGAGACATATCACGGACAAGTTCGCCAACTCTTCCCGCGTCCTGTGCGCACAGACTTGGACATGCACTTGTTGCTTCCCGGATCCTTTCCTGAGGATGAAGAGGTCTCCTTTGCCCCACTGGAGGCGGAGCCGACACCCAGCGTGCTGTCAATATCTCCCGGACCGATGGTATATGGGGGTCCTGTAATAAAGAAGACAGACACCGACAGGACGGCGCGCTTGCGAGCGGACTTGCTGGAGAGCAGAATCTCCGAGATAACACCCGAAGAGTTCCGCTCAGAGTTCTACGCTGAGAGTGATGCTCACCGCATCATCAAAGAGAGCTACATTAGCGACTTTGTGGCCAAAGAGCCTCCCACGACTGCCGAAGCCTCAAAGACGACGTCGGTTCTTCGAAATCGGCTCAAGCCCGCTGGGAAAAGCACACCAAAGCGACTCACGATGTCGCGCCTGCCCAAGACCGTGCGCTTCACAGAGAACACACTCAGTCCTCAGCCGCGGACGCACCTTGGGCTGGACGTTCCCAGGGTCCTTGAATATGATGACGAATCAACCGAGGATGAAGCTTCCCTCAAGGGGTTCCATGCTGCCTTGCAGTACGTGCCAGGCACTGCAAGAAAGTATAGACGGCCGCTCTCATCTAACAACATTTTTTCCGGGAAAACCTCTTGGGTTCCTGAAGATGACGAGCGCATGTCCAGCAGAGACATCAAGGTTGACCCAGAGGTTCTCATCCAAGAGCTCCTGAACTTGCCTCCGATTCCTGGCTTCGAACTGAGCAATGAAGCCAAGAACTCGCTCGAAAGACAGAAGAGCGAGGTGGCACGCAAAGCTGCAGAAGATGCTAAGAGGGCGGAAGCAGAGGCGAGAGCGGCTGCAGAAATAGCCAGATTGGCCGATGAGGAGGCACAGAGGGCCGCAGAGGAGCTGAGACGGCGCGACTTGAAAGAGAAGCTTGCAAAGGCTCGTGAGCTCCGCGCCCCGCTCCAAGAGTTCATTGCGCCTCTGAGCAAGTTTTCGGAGTCTTTGGCCTACTCCGCGATGGAAGCACAGCCTTCAGCGATACAGGCCAAGAGTGGCGACAACACCGAGTTGCGACGACATGACTTCAGCACGGTCATACCACCGACTCAATGGGTCAACGATGAGATCATCAACGGCTCCATTTCTTGGGTAGACAGGGCGATCAATGAAGCGGCTGGCATTAAGGATGTCAAGAAGCAGACCCGAAAGAGCTTAGCCTTGAACTCCTTTTTCTTCAAGAAACTTCTGGAGAAGGGGCCTGCGGGAACGGAAAGGACACTTCGGCGTTGCGGCGTGACTGCGGAGAACATATTGGATGTCGACACGATCTTCATGCCCATCTGCCAGAATTCCCACTGGACACTGATTGTCATTCGCCCATCCAAGAGGACTGTGGCACACATGGACTCTCTCAACGCACGTGGGTCACTGGCGTACACGAACATTGCGATGACTTGGGTCAAACACATCTTGGGAGATAAGTTTGACGACACGGAGTGGAAGGTAGAGCGACACGCGGCGCCGGAGCAAACGAACTCGTACGACTGTGGTGTCTTCACCATCACCAACGCCATGTGTCTGGCATTGGGATTGAGCCCAATCGCCAGCTACAAGGCCAAAGACATGCCGCTGCAGCGTCTCCGAATCGCCGCCATGCTGAAGAATGGCGGGTTTCATGGCGAATTTGACCTCAGCATTTACTGAGCTAGTAGTTTTGCTTTGCTCTGCTTTCCTTTTCCTTGCCTTGCGACAAGATGGAAATTTGAGGCGTTCGGGAAGCCAGCTTGAGCCGTCGCAAAGATACCAGGAGTTGGGCGTTGACGTTTCTGCAAGCGTTTGGTTCGCTTTGCCCTTTGTCTTTGGAAAGGTATTTCTGGAATCATTTTTAGACTTTGCGAGGATGAGATGAAGGGATGAGACTCGTTCAAGAGGCGGAATAGCTGAGTCTCAAAGTGCGCTGAGGAGCACAATTGGGCGGCCGATACTGAGAGTGGAAGCAGACAAATATTGCTATGGCTAAGGGTGGAGACGAGGCTGGTCAACCGCCGCTCAAGGAGGCCGGCATAGCCATTGGTAGAGTTCTTGTTCCAAGTCTACGGTCGTTACGGGTTGGACAGATGACATAGACGCATTGAATGATATCGCGTCGGATTTGATGCTGTTACAAGAAACACGGATGCCTGCTGATACCGTAGCTGAACGAGCGCTTCGTCTCCATGACTTCCCTGCATAGCTAGAGACTCTTGTGCTCGCATGTCATCGATTTTCCTTGCTTTTAAGTCGACGCCTAGCCAATGCTCCGTGTTCACAAGTGCCCTGCTTTTGCCGCAAGAGTATCCGGTATGATCGTCTGTTGCTGCGAAGAAACCAGTCCCGCGCTAATCTAGTTTGTGCCGATCTGATGCAAATCATGGCCATACCCATGGAGCAACTATCCACGAGCTTTGTAGTACTCTACACGCAATTGCGTACATGACGTAGTCACGATGTTCGCAGATACTTTCATAGCGGTTTGAGTCGGCGGCGGCGGCAGCGCGAGAGGGGGGGTATGCCGAGATCGGGACAGCGCTTTCAAGGGGAGTGCGGCGCTAGGTAGTCCGTGCTGGACAGATGGGATCGAGATTTCTATCAAAAGTTCCGTGCCATCTATCGGCTGGTCGGCATGGGATGAAGAGCCGCGCAGGATGCAGCGTGCAGATGCAGGGCTGGCCGCCCCTGCCCTGCTCGTTCTAATCTCCTATGGGGGGGGGGCACAAACTCGAGCGGATTGGAAAACGGCTTACTCGGACTCGTAGTACGAGAAGCAACACAAACTCCTTCTGCGGACTGAGACTGCACAGGCTCAGGTGAAGACTCGGCCACCGGTCTGCTTCGGATGGAAGTCGGGAAGTGGATCTCGTCGGGAATGGGAATCCCGCTGGCATACCCGTTAACAAGCGGTTTTGCCGCGACGCCACTCGCCGTTGCAGGGCAAGCCTGCGGATTTGCCGCCAGCCGCCGCTGCGAGGAGGAGGGGAGCCATTGTGCAGAAAGATCGTGAGCAGTCGAGTTTTTCTTTGTCTCTGTGGAGTTGCGGGACGGACAGGTGGGCTGATGGGGTAATACGACTCATACGCAGGCGCTGACGCGATGAGGCGACCACGGGCGGTATTTTGAAACGGACAAGACGCTTGTACATGCACGTACTCGTACGAGGCCTGCACGTTAAACAAGGAAGATTGCTTCTCCCACTGGCCCCTGGCTGCATGCGTCGGAGAGAAAGAGGAGGGGGAAGCCTTTCAAGATGCACTATTATGCAAGTACGGGTAGCAAGGGGCGAAGCGAGGGGGATCGAGGGAGACCCGCTCCCTTGGCCAGCATGACTTCCAAGAAATCGAGATGCTCAACAGACGACCAAGGCAGGGTACCGTACCACGGGCTCAGTAGAGCCATTTGGACTATGTTTCGAGTTTTCGAAGACGGCGCTGCGGCTGATTGGTGGCATTTCCCCCTTGCTGGGCTCGGTTGAGTCTTTTGCCTACGCGCATGGAGCCGTGGAGCCAGACGGCGGTCGGCGTGGCCGGGTGCGGTGGAGATGGATACCTGCGGTCCAATGTGACCTCGCCAAGGGATGGGCCGGCGCCCGAAGCGGGAAGGATTCTAGAAGGGCGCTCGCTACGCGTGCTTCCGAAAATGAGCGCCCGGGTTTTCCAAGCTCGATTTTTTACTTGGCCCTCCCCTGTTTCCCTGATTGCGGCTGTCGCTGCGGCGATGCCGGGCAGCCGAGGCACGACACCGACAGGTGCGAGCTGGTGGTGCGATTCGTCGTCGCACAGAATTGATGGGGACCGCGCGACTCGTCAGGCTTGACTACTCGGACGCGTACGGAGTACAGGGTTGGCGTGACGCAAGGAAGAGGGGCCCGTTTGCTCCCAGCAGTCGTGCCTTGTCCGTATGTACTCGTATGCAACAGGCTGCGGATGAGTAGCCCCGTTTGTGCGGCTGCGGCCCAAGATGGAGCCGCCCGCGTCCCGTCGGCAAGAATGGGATCGAATTGCGTTTGGCAGTGAAACGTTTTCGGCCGAGGCCCTGAAGTAGCTTCAGCGGCTTCTTCCTCCCGCTCCGCCGCACGAAGCTAGTTGACATTCTTCCGGTACAGCCTCAAGCCTGCCAGCTATTGCATCCTTCAGCTGCCAAGACAGCGGTTTGTGGCGGGCGTGGGTCGCAAGTCGCAACGTTAAAATAGATTTACCCGCAACTTGCTCCGTAGTTGACACACATCGCCGTAGGGCTGCATACCGAGGAAGCTTTCTCTGCGTGCTGCGGTGGAATCTCAGCCTCCTGGGGAATATGAGTAATTACTCGTACAGGCGGTGTGGCGCTCACCGAACCCTGACAACCGCCAGCTGTCAAAGTCGGGAAACCTCTATGTTCGAGGCCGCGTGCTCCGTGCCTGGAGAACTGCTTCCCGTCTTCTGCGAAGGAAACAGCGGATGCACACCACCGGAAGCTCTGAGATACCGTGGAGACAGCTCAATGTTAGATACCGCAGGCAGGCTTTTGCCAGAGCCGCAAGGCACAAGTCGATGCTTATTCCAAAGCGGCTCGTTAGGTCCAAACGCCAGGCTGGATGGAGACCTCTGGGGCCCTGGCTCTGCCGTCGACAAATCCGCGAGAGCCTAGGGCGGGAGCCAAACGTCCCCGCTCGGCAATCGCTGTCGTCCAAGTATGGAGTGTCTCGTCGCTTTGCCGCACCAACATCGGTCAAGGTTGCGGGACAGAACAGGCTGATTGCAACGGCGAGTCCAGCCCGCTTTCGACTATCTTCGAAGGGTCGACTGCCTGCTTAATGAAACCTGCCCAGCTTCCCAAATCCTTCCCTGCGACGAATGGCAATTGAGTTGAGCGGACGGCTCGGGATGCGAATAGCATGGAGCCCTCGGCATGTCGGTGCATGCCCTGCCGATGGCTGGTCAATGGCGCGGAGAGAGGCGGCGCCTTGCAGTTCCCTTCCGTCATAGACGTTCTTCTGAGGGTCGAGATTGGCCGTCGGGACAAAGTGTGTCGGGGGGACCGGCCACAAAGCCAATGAGCCACTGCGGGGAGAGACCGCGCTTGGCCGATCTGAGGTTGGTATTTCCAAAGCTCTGGACCAACCCAGCGCTCGATGCGTAAGCTTGTCTAATGTGACTGGACCTCGTCGTGCGGACTCACGTATGGAGAGCACTGCGAATGGGTGCGCACGAGCTACGACTACTCGTAGGTCGAGGGAGGTCGAATCGAGGCGTCAACGGCGCCGACAGCCTGGTTGTCGGGAACAGCTAACGGCGACGAACGGGGCCAAGCCGACGACGAAATGAGTTGCTGACAATAGCGTCGTTTTGCGCCGAGGCACACACTTTAAGAGACGGGATTCATCATCAATGGGAGACAATAGATGGGAATCGGCTGGTGGCTGTTAGGGGCCCCCAAAGGCTCGATCTCGCCATTCCTGGCTTGGACTTCGCGAGGAGGGAGTGGAGCAGAGGCTTGGTCTTGCCAGCGTTCCCGTACGTCACCAAGGTCAGTTTGTGTGGTGGTTTTTGGTGACTGGAGAAGTGAGGGGAAGCAAACATGCAATGCACAGGGCTCCTGCAGATGCAGACATGGCATGGCGCGGCAGGGAGTGCTGTTGGTTTCGACGCGGCGACAAGACCTTGCACTCGTAGATGCCCAGGCGAGAGAAGCGGCGTGGTTGACAGGGCCCATTACGATGCTTCTGCATGCCGAGATACGGCGAGGAGATGAGTCTTGTGGCTGTTGCCATTGTTCGGAGAAGGCTTCAACGGTGGTGTGTAGACTTCACCGTGGCAGCTGGAGGAGGGCAATCCGTCGTACCTGCCACCCCACCATGCGACGAGTACTCGCACATTCTGTGGCCCAGCCGGGCTCTCCAGTGCGGTCACCCCGTCTTCGATACGACCTGGTGCAAAGTACATGCAGGACGGCTGGGCCGTATTGGGCGACAGCTAAGTACTGTATCTTTACGTCGAGCACTTCGAGTCCCTCTCCGGGCAAGTTGCCATAAACCGCGGTGCGAGGGCGGGCGGGCTTGATGACACTATGCGCTGGGTCGAAACGATTCCTAGTACATACCCCTACAGAGCCGTTTACGAGCACTGTACAGAGGCCCGCCGTAGCACGTATTGCAAAGGTCCATGCTTTACCAGGTACGGGCATTCAGGTGTAAGCGCCCCACGAAAGCGGAGCAGACCTCTGCACGATTACACTGGCCCAGTGCTCGTGGTGCAGCGTCCACGTTGTTTGCCATTGCTTTGCACAGCTTCGAGGTGCCGGCCTGCAGGTTGGTCCGCAAAGTGCCGAGGCATCTGCTGATGTCGTCCGTGGCCAACAGGCGAGATGCAGGCCAGGCCAGGACGCGAAACAGAGGGGTGGTGCAGAACCGCAGATTGGCGTGCACCCTTGCTTCCAGGCGATTCGTCCAGCAACTGCCGCGTCGTCATGACGCATCCCGTCGTCAGACAAGCGAGGATCGCCAGACACCGGCCATCAAGACAAGCAGAACAGACAACTGGCATCTGCTCTCAGGGCGCTCCCGGTTGCCAGGGCATTGAGCCAGCGGCGCCGCCGCGCACGCCCTTGCGATGGACCTGGCTCGGCAACGCTCCCACCGAACGCTCACGGAATTCTACGAGGGCAGCAAAACCAAACAAGGCTGGCCCCACCCACCCCAAGCGCCCGGCCTCTCTCGCCCTCTGACCACTGGCTGGGGCGGCCCAGCGCCATTGGCCACTGAGGCGTTTTCAAGCGTCTTCTAGCGCCGTTCTAGCGCCGCAGCCAGCGCCGCAGCCAGCACAAGTGGCCCCACAGGGCCGTGGCGCCTGCTGATCAGTTGCCCAAAGTCGCCTCCCCACTCGCTCTGGCCGACGCGTGACAAATGCAACGATCAGTCGAACTCTGTCCTCGTACAACGCCGGCGAAAGGGAGAGGCAGAGTGGGCGGGAGGAGGCGATGCCCCCCCCAGCGCGCCGGCGTGTGCAAGGATTCAGGTACTGGTGCTGCACGGCTGTCGAGGCCAGGGAGGGAGAAACATGGCCGCGCGCGGCCGTCTGCCGTCACATCGACTGCGACCACTGAGGCAATCGCAGGACGGCGGAACAGGGCAATACGGCCGCGCTGCGGCGCTCCGGTGGTCGAGCAGCAGTGGGTAGGGTGCCGGCAGGGTACTCGCAGGGTAGCGCTGACCCGTCCGTGGCGCGTGCCGCAATGCGCCTCAGGCCCCATTCGCGTTAGCCCAGTCCACTACCGCCGTCGTCTCCGCAGGTGGTGGCGTGCATGACGCTGTGGTGCTACTTTTCCTCCCGGCCACTGACTGGGGTGCGAGCGAGTACCTTACTCGACGAAATCTGCGGGAGCGGCCATACAAGTACATGCCACTGCCGACCGCCGCCTCTCCGCCCTCTGCCATCGTCGCCTCCTGCACTCCCAGACGTCCCTTGCCCAGATCGCAGCCTCGACGCTTTCTGAGCCTCGCTCCTGATCAGCAGCATCTCAATAGACATCGCGAAGCAAATGTGCCGTGTTTGTTGTTCTTAATTCCACAGCCCGCCGCCTCGCTCCGCCCGCGGACCCCCGCTCTGCTGCCTGCTGCTTGTTTGCCTGGCTTCATCAACGCCGTCGACATCGCTTCGACAACGTATGCGTACTCGTCGGCCGTCTCTCGGTATCGCTCGTTCGTTCATCGTCGGTCTCCGGCTTCACGCAACCCACACCTCTGTCGCAAAGACTCCCGCCAGCCCGCGCGCCCGAAAGCTTGGTTGTCCGGGACTGGATAAATTGGACGTCGCAAGCCTCGAAAAAGCAGCACTTCTTCCGGAAGCCGCCTGGCAAGTCCCTGCGCCTCTGAGTTTGCTGCGCTTGTGACGCAACGTCCAACGCCAAAAACGTCCGTCGGTGCCGCACTGCACCGAATAGGCTCCACGAAATCCGTAAGCCACCAAACCCTCCCTCGCTCACAGCCCTCCCGCGCCACCCACCCCCCCTTGCTGGGCATTCCAGTCGCCCTTCTCTGCCACGCGCCCGCAGTCTTCCGTCCCTGCCAGGTCAACTTAACCGTGGCATCCCTTATTAACCTACTCAAGGCCGGTTTTCAAATCGACATCCAACAGACACTAGCTGGAAGACTTGCACTTTCTCGTCGGCGGCCCGCGACCTCGTTCTTCGCGACCTATACTCTTATTTGAGTACGACATACACCGCCTATCCATAGCCGACCTCTCAGCTCGCCGTCTGGTTATCAGCTCACCACAATTGAGCACGCGCGGTTGCCTCGGCCTCTTGACTTTCACGCGCCGTCAGTCAGACCGTCGGCACCAGACAGCCGTAGACATGGTCAAACCGAGGATACGACGTCCATCTCCAGTCTACCACGTTACTACCCCCCCAGAAGAGTCACCAAAACTCGCGTCCGCTTTCGAGGACCATTACGACTTTGATGATCCACCATCACGCCCTTCCAGCGCCTTCTACGCTCAATCATCCTCCTCATCGCGATCCATCATGGCAACTCGACCTCCGACCCTCTCCGAAATCCTTATGGACACAGCTCCGCCCCCGTGGACTTTGAGCGCTTTCATGGCCTATCTCTCCCAGAATCACTGCATGGAGACGTTGGAGTTCACCCTCGACTCTCAGCGCTACGCCGCCTTTTACGACCAGCTTGACGCCGAGCCCTTACCCTCCCGGGAGAGCAATGAGCGTGTTTGCTGCTTGTGGGCAAAGCTGATGCAGGTGTACATCGTCCCGTGCGCCCCGCGCGAGGTCAACATCCCTGCCCGCGTCCGAGACCGCCTTCTGAACTTGCCCTTCGGCCCAAAGCCTCCCCACCCCTCCGAGCTGGAAGACGCCGGCCGCATCATTTACGAACTCATGAACGATTCTCTCCTTGTCCCCTTCCTCCAGTCTGTCGCGCCTCTTCAGCTCGCTAGCCCTAGCGAGGAGCGCGGTGGATCACCCCGACGGCGTTCTCAGAATAGCGGAGGCAGCCACGCCGTGCGATCTTCGACCTACCACAGTGTCGACTCCGACGGACTCACCGACGACAGCGATAGCAATTCGCCCGCAGCCTTGGAGCCCATGACCCCGCCAACAACACCCCCAACATCGGAATACACCTTCAACACCTCCCCTGGCGGCTTCCAACGTGCCGTGGCCGCCCACAACAAGGGTTGGAAGAAAGTGGGAGCAAAGCTGGGCTTCAGTCGCAAGGGTTCCAGTCGGCGTTCCATGCCAACCTCATCCAGCCACTGCGACGCATCGGTGACGGAGGCGAGCCATGGCCATGTCTTTTGATGACTACCGGCCTCGCCAGCGAAAGCAGTATCATGCCAAAGAGCAAAACGCTGAAGCGCTTTGCTCAAGGTCTGCTCAAAGTCGTTAATTGAGTACTCGAAACATGCCAAGTCTTGATTGGAATTGAAAATGGAAGCGATACGTCGGGCAGGCCGCCCCCAGCGTGCCGAGCCCACGCATGATGGAAATGATTTTTAGACACGACGAGCGCATTTACAAAAGCGGGGAGTTTACGGAAAGGTTTTGCATCATCTTCGCTCTGGTTATCAATATGGGGGCCACTCAGCATACGCGGGATACAAAATTTCATAGAAAGGCATCGCTCGGCCTGCGGAGCAAGTGGAGTTATTTGTTACTCCACGCATGTATAGGTACTGGGTGGCATCAGCATAATTTGGGTGCCTTTCTCTGTTTGCCTTGTCGTCCTGTACGGCCCTGTGCGGCCTGTGCCGGCGACATTTGGGCCTTGATTAATTAATGAAAGAGACCTTGGCTCTGCGTCTACGGACCGGGCCACATTCAACTCACCACGATGGCTTTCTAGCGTGAATGAAACATACCGTGCCATGCATGTATCGGCCCTTTCCGCGGGCAGCAGTGTAATGGAGTTGACAGAGAGCGGGAAGACGAAAAGTGTTTCGCAGAACAAGATGCGCGTAAAGGGAGGAGATTAACCAGCCAGCGCGTGTGGCAGAGACTTTGCATCAGAACTGACGGCCCAACCTGTCCGTCATCGGGGATGCACTGCTCGTATTGAAACGGAACCATCCGGCACTTTGTGGGCGTGAGAATAAGTACACGCAAGCGGGCGTTCCGCGAGCGTGGGCTCAATGAGTCGCCCTGCTGCATGGCGCGTCTTTCGAGAGATCGAAGAGCGGCTGCCATGGTCATTGCAGGTCATGCCAGCCTCCACTCCTCGCTTGCAAGCACGTCCAGGATGGGTATTGAGGGAAATAATCCAGTCCTACAAACAAGCCGCATACAGATAACCATGTTGCTTCTCGACTTGACATCAATCATACACGTGACAAACGCCTGACCGTCCACACTCTGAGATCGCCATCTCCTAGATTCCTGCTGTGTCCCCCACACAGTCTTCTCTTGGTCCGTCACCCGCGTCAGGGCCTGCCTGCCTACCTACCGGCACCTAGGGTTGACGCGAAAATGCCTTGAGCTTCTGCGCAGCGTACCTGGCGCCCTCGGCTAGTCATCGGTCGGCCTATCATGCCGCGAGTACATGTTCCACTCGAGCTCGCTTACAAGGCTGTCGAGCTTGCCCTGCTCCACCTGCTTGCGTGTCACCGACAGCATCGGCTGAGGAAGCCCCATAGACCGCAAGAACGTCACAGCTGCAGACATCGGTGTTAGCGATACGTCATCGTAGCCAAGGACGGCAAAGGGGTATGCTCTTTCACGTACTCTCCGTCCACTCTAGCTCTTGTCGGGAGCGGTCCCAGTTGAGCTCCTCGGCCATGATGTCGATGATCTTGGGCAGTGCTTCCAGCGCGGCTTGGGCATTGAGAAAAGCCAGCCGCGTGCGGCGCGCGAGCACGTCGACGGGCGTTTGAGCGTACTCGTGGCGCACGGCGTAGCGGATCTCTCCGTCAACGAAAGGGTACAACTGCGAGATGCGCTCACCGCGGGCCGGGAATCGCTGGTCCGTCAGTTTGCTTAGCGCTGCCACAGTCCAGGCGCGATCGCCATAGCTCTCTACCAGGTGCTTGGCTACCTCCGTCTCGACGCCGAAATGCTGGATCAGCGGGATGAAGAGCGTCTTGCTGTAGCCATGGGCGCCGATAAGGCGAACCTTATGTGTCTGACACGAGCCATCGAGGTCGGCGCCGTCATCCACCACCTCAGTTCCGCTGACACGCGGGGCATCGGTCACGGGTCCGGGCTTAAGGCCAAACTCTTGCACGGCGGTGTCGACGCACTCTTCTGCCATCTGGCGGTACGTTGTCCACTTGCCGCCAGCACAAGTTAAGAGGCCGGAGGGAGAGACGTCAATCAGATGATTCCGCACGAGCGATTCCGTGTTTTTGGCTTTCGGATCTTTGACAAGGGGCCGAATTCCGGACCAGGCGGCCAATACATCTCCCCGTCGCACATTGATCTCGGGCGATAGGTATTGACTAACCTCACGGAGGATCCATTTGATAGACTCCTCGTCTGGCAAGGGAGTGGGGGAGATTGCACAAGGTGAGTCGGTGGTTCCGGCAATGGTGTTACCCTGCCAGGGGAGGAAGAAGATGACTCGACCATCCGATGTCGACGGATCCAGGAGGCCCATCTTCGCCGGACTGTAATACCCAGGCAGGATGACGTGAACACCGGATGAAGGGGCAACAATCTCTTTGCACTTTTGATCGTCCATCTTTCGAATTGAGTCGGTGAAGGGACCGGTGCAGTTGACGACGCACTTGGCGCGGACAGTGATGTCCTCTGCCGGCTTGCCATCCCTCTCAGCCACGAGGTCCTTGACTGTGGCGCCGCAGAGGCGACCATGGTCGTCCTTGATGAGGCTCGTGACTGCAGTGTGGTTTGCAACCGTAGCGCCGTAGAGGGCAGCGGTGACTGCTATGGAGACATTCATTCGGGAATCGTTGTGCGCGCCATCATAGTAGACAAGCGCGCCAATGAGGTTGGTTTGCTTGAGCATGGGAAACGCCTCGAGGGCCTTGCTACGGGTGAGGAAGTATGAGCTCTCGATACCTTCACTGGCGGCGAGAAAGTCGTAAAATTTGGTTCCAGCCCAATAGTATGGGGCCTTCCACCACTTGTCCAGGGGTAGCATGATGGGTAGCCACATGCTCAAATGTGGTGCGGTCTGGAGGAAGTATTTGCGTTCCTTGAGAGCCTCACGCACCAGCTGATACTGGCTGTAATCGAGGTTCCAGACGGCTTTTTCCAGATAGCGCACGCCGCCGTGAACAAGCTTGGTGCTCTTGCTGCTAGTGCCGCTGCTAAAATCATCACGCTCCACGACAGCAACGCGGAGGCCTCGGGTCGCAGCGTCGAGGGCAACGCCGGCCCCCGTGGCACCGGCGCCAATGACGAGCATGTCATACTCGGTCCCTGCGACAGCATCGGAGCTGCGACGCAGATCGGCTAGCTGTTCCATACGGGACTTGACGCGCGGGAACTTGGGCATGGTGAAGGAGCCATCAGGACCGTACGTGGGCGGCGGGACAGCAGCGGAGGAGGAGCCGAGAATGGTTCGGGGTCGGTACGAATAGACTAGGATGGCTGTTCCGGTGACGGCAACGGCTCCGGGAACAAGCAGCCGCCGCAGCAGCGGGCGTGACCGAGATGCCATGGTGCACTGGGTCGCCGGTATCGAGTTGGGATGGAGCTGAGGTGCTTCTAGTGCACGTACTTCCGCCCGAGCTTCTCGGCTTCTCACCCGTGTTGGGGGCAGATCACTCAATGAAGTGCCGGAGTAGGCGAAATCGCACTTCTGTTCTCCTTCCGGCAGAGTCGGATTGGCGAGAGATACGTCCGCCCGAGAGCACCTTTGAGACGGTGGCAGAGGAAGAGGGTGGAGGGAGAAGGGAGGGAGGTGACGGGAGAAGCTTCCCCTCCCCGTAGCTGTCCAGCCTCGTTTCGGCGGGCCAGATGGCTCGCTTCGCCCGCTTCCCAGCTTTTCCGCTGCCTGTCAGCCGAACAGAGGCGCAATTGCGACGAGAGCGTTGCTGCGTTTCGGCGCGCGTATTGATTCGCGAGCTGCATCAATGGTCGGGTTGATGAGTGACAGGCAGCTCGAGAGCGCAGCGCGGAGCTGGTGAGTGAGTATGTACGTCATTGGAGACATGTGAGGCCCATTGCCAGTTCAGACGGCCCATCTTTTCACCACCAACCAGAGGCGCCAACCCCAACTCGAACAAGCCTCATCACAGACCTCCCTGCACGGACCAGGCGATCGGGAAGCAATAAGTGGCATTAGCTACGAGGAGCGATTGGACCATGTCACCCTGCTCTGCCCCAGGCACATCCCGCCCAGAATCGACGGTGTCTTGGCCATCGTCCACAAGGTAGCGAGTTTTCAAAGGCCCTCTGCAGCTTGCTGCAGTTCATCGGCTATCCGTGCCAAGTAGAAGCGTCTCGTCTCGACCGGCAATTGTTGGAAACCCTTGGCTATCTTGGCCGCATCCAGCCTGCCCTTTTCATACGCCGCCAAATCTCTGTTGCCGTACACGTCCCGGCCTGCGGCGTACCCGCTCTCGAGATCGCGGAAGAAGACATTGGCCGCTACGCTCATGTCCGACTTCGGCGCGGCCGTGTGAGGCCACAATGCCGGCAGAAATAATACGTCTCCTGGCTTGAGCACAGCCTCGTACGGATGCGTCGCCGCCAGTGATGGAGATTCGAGCTCTGAGAACACATTGAGGCTCGAGCTGGATGCTCCGGGGGCAAAAGACAAATGGGTCACATCGCTCGGCGGGAAGAGGATCATCCGTTTGTGGCCGACTATTTGCGCGTAGACATTTGCCATAACCTGCGGATCAAAGGCCCAGTCAGCGTAATGAAACGACCACGAATCGGCGGTATTTCGCTGAGCAAGTCTGGGAGGTAAAGGGAGGGCCCTACGTCGTAGTGAAGCCACATGTTCACTCTGCCCGAGACTCTTAGAACGGAGCTAAAAAAGCTCCTCTTCACATCGTCCAGTTCTTCGGGCAAGGAAAAGTCTTCGGCCAGTCGTGGAAAGTCGTTTGCAATGTTTGCCGGTCGCTCTGACGGTTTCTCCTGCGAAAGTGATCGCAGGTACATCCGGCCCCCGGCTTGAATTTTCGTCATGATGTTGCTAAACGAGTCAGTGACGTAGCGAAAGTTTTTCGAGTTGAAGTCCATCTTTTCCGTGTCTTTATGACACTCATGCACGACGACCTCATCATGTCAGCTTGATGTAATCGCAAGAAATTGTACGCTACACATTTACCTCTGTATTCTCGCCCACGCGTTCAACTATGTATTCCGAAGTCCACCTCTGCATGCAATTGCCCAAGTCGAGGCCTTCTATAATGACAGGCTTGCCATTCCGGAGGATTTCGCTAAATGACGTTTCCGGGTCGAGTGCAATTCGGCTGATCGCTGTCATGGCCGCCTTTCCGGTAGGTATTTCGGAAAGTCTCTTGTCATTGTTTCTGCTGCTAACGATTTTGTGAGATTGTGAATAGTCAAGAAATTCCTCTACGCCTGAATCCGTTTCACGGGTTTGTTGCCAGAGCTTGTTGGGGATGGTGATGCTGTATGCACCCGTCTCCCAGAATGTACCCATCGAGAAGCATGTAGCCCCCCCGCCGATTATCGCAATGCCTTCTCTTGTCGGGATGACGGAAGATCCAATCATGAAAGGCATGCGTACACCTTCAGCTTTGGAATGAAGCTGCACGGCTGTGTAGTGTCCGCTGTCTTGCACTGTAACGAAAGCAGCGCGGCAGCCCAGATACGACGCATCCTCTCCCATGCCGCCGCACACCACTGAGCAAGAACCCAGCTCGACACATTTAGCGCCAAATAGGGAGATATCATCTCCATTGCCTGGAGTAGACGAAACGACTTCAAATTTTATTGTTGGCTGCCATGCAGTTAGTAATTGCAGGATAGTGGGGACGAGAAAGGGAGGTGCTCGTGAGCCTGGGGAGGTATACCTGGGACTCGTTGGTATCAAGGTGCCATGAGTATTTTTCGGTGAGTATGCGTCCATCTTGACCTATGCCGCCTGCAACCAGGCCCTGGAAGACGCCCTGCTTATTCCCTACTTGGGCCGAGTTGCAGACAATAGCCCCGAATGCCGGGCGAGGTCTGGAACCCTGGACCCGGCATGTGAGCCAGCCACGTTCTGGGTCAAAGATATAAGAGTCTTGGGAAATTGTGGAGGGGCCAGTCTTGCCGCCTATGACAAGGACAAGAGCTGAGCCCCTCAAGCGAACGGTGGAATGCCTAAAGAGGGGAACAGGAAGTCTCCACGTTGACTGCCAACGGCATTCAGCTCCTCGGTGAAAAATCCAGCAGTCAGATAAGGCGCTGGCCGGCGAGCCCCTGCCTCCCACGAGGAGGACACCGAAGTCGCCCAGATCTGTCAACGTGAAGCACATGCGAGGAATCGGCCCACTTATAGGGAGCCGGGGGGAGTCCTTGTGTCGACCCAGGGAATAGACGTCGTAGGTATCTGACCTGCTGTTGGTACCGGATCCCATCATGTGCAAGACAAAACGGCTTCCCAAGGAGTTTTTCATCATTAAGGCATCTCCGAACCGTCGCATTGGGGCATTGTCGTGTTGGCACGTTATCTCAGTGTCGGCTTCGGCGTAGACGGGGCGAGGTTTAAGGGCTGTGGTTCGTGATGATTGTTGGAGGCCATCCTGACTCGTCGAGGCATGGATGACGAAGTAATGCCGTGCGAAGAGCATAAACTCCTCCCACTCGTCGAAAGGTTCCACTTGATCAAGTGCGGATCTCTCGGCGCTGGTGAGAAAGTAATCACTCGACCAGGCTTCCCACAGATCCCATATCTCAACATGCCGCCATCCCCGACACTGGAACCTACCCCGTTGGCTCTCGAGTGTTGGGTATTGGCCAACTGATTTGGGTGGCGTTTTCAGTTTGTCAAAATGACCGAGCATTGTCCTTGCGAAGGGGTGGTCGGCGCCTTGGGGAAGGATTTGCTCCAAAAGACAAAACTCGGCTATGATCGTTAGCGCGAGCTCTCTGCACGTTGTGGCTCTCAGACCGTGCTTCTACTTCAAGTCAAAGACTCACATTTGCCAATAGAGCTCGCCCAGTGAATGAGCGAGTCGGCGGAGTGCGTGTCCATGTACGTTATTGACACCTCTGCCACGAAGAGGACCTCACACTCTGCAAGAGGCAGAAATGTCTCCAGCGTGTTGCGGAGCTTGTCTAGCTCCCGCAAGTCACATCCTAATTGGCAGTATCGCTCACTCTGGAGCAGAATCTGATCCTCGTGCGATTCGCTAACACGAAAGTCGGCGCCAAGTAGCTCTCGCAGCTGAGGTGTTTCCAGCACGACGGTGCGCTTCTTGAGCATGAGATCGGGATAGTCAATGTCCACGAAAAGAACGTCATCGCACACCGAGCCATGACGTGCGTGAGATTGCCACGGCAAGACGTCGCTGGAGTAGAGAAGACGATAGTCAGGCCACAGAGGCTGAATGGTACTGCTGCAAGGACTGCGCTCTCACCTGCCACATCCCAGATTAATGACAATCTTTTTGCTTGCTGAGCTTCTGGTCAGGAACTGACGCACAACCACATCGATGGCTCTGAGCCTCAGCCAGTAGCCTCGGTTGATGAGTGGTGCCCTCCTCTGAAACTTCTTCACAAAGTAACGGAAGAAATGGGGCTCGTCGGGGTAATACAGGCGCTCAACGCTCCTTTTGGAGACGATGCTGCTGCTATTTGTCTGCGAAGGTTTAGCTTGCGGGATTGCAGCAGAAAACAAAGAACAAAGAGAAGACAGCCAGCAGGCGAAGAGTAGCAATGACGACAGATCAACAAATACTAACCCCCATGATGAGGTCGTCCAAGGCTTGTGACCTCGCAGGCCGCCCTGAACCCTGAGTCGGCGCCGCCATACTTGGAGTTGCGAGACTTCGAGGACCAAGAGATGCTCGTTTGCTGTTCGAGTGTCGCGGTCCTCTCTTTTGCCCTGCACGCCGAGCGAAACGTAAGAGAATCTTTCCAGTTCTGGAAACTTCTTGGGCGAGCCAACGTCGGCCACGGGGGACTCGCCCGGGGCGGCAGCTCGTCAGTATGGCTGTGACTTGGGCTTGTCGACTCTTGAGCCAATTTTTTTCTATTAGCTATTTTTCGGCCTGTATATTCTTAGCTGCGGTCCTGGCAAGCCTTGGTGCCAAGGTGCCACCACTAAAAGGCACGACCCCTCCACCGATGCCTAGGGCTTAAGTTAAGGCGGGCAAGGCAACTGAAAGCGGTTCGCACTCTCCCCCTCCGCCCGCCCTTGACGACCCCACATCCATCATCACGCATCCACTCGCAAGTGCGACAGGCGCTCCAGCCTTCCAAGCTTCGCTTCCCCAGCCTCTCGCCGGCCTCCTCTCTTGCTGCAGCGCTTCTTCCGTCCAAACTGCTCTTCGTGCCTCGAACTCGCAGGCTCCTCTTCGTGGGTACCTTGGCGGTCCATAGTATCCGAGACGGTGTGCTTTACGGCCCCTTGCGACGCCGAGTTAAGCGACAAGACAGCAAGCTGTCGAGGGTGAAGCCACGAGTTAAGCTCTTGACCGCAGAACGATTTGCGAAAACACCTGCCACAACTCGACGGCAGCCTGTCCCCCGTTGTATCCGCACACACGCGCCTCGGCTTCGACTCCTCCAGCTCCTCTACGCTGGGGGACGTCCGACATGGCAACCCCGTCGCTCAACTTCATCACCTTCAATCAGGACCACAGCTGCCTCGCTGTTGGTGGGTTACTCCTCTCTTCTCCCTCCTCTCCTCCGCACGTGGTCCGTCGCTGACGCTGGCCTTTTTAGGAACCTCCAAGGGCTTTCGTATTTACCACACCGATCCTTTCTCTAGGATATTTAGCAGCGATGACGGCAACATCGCCATCATCGAGATGCTCTTCTCGACTTCTCTGGTCGCTCTCATCCTCTCCCCGCGCCACCTCATAATACAGAACACAAAGGTACCTTCTCGCAATCGTCCCACATCTCTACGTCGCTCACTCGCTTGGGTCTCTGCAGAGAGCCTCCGTCATATGCGAGCTTACTTTCCCTTCCGCTGTCCTCGCCGTGCGCCTGAATCGAAAGCGGCTTGCAGTCGTCTTGGAAGAAGAGATCTACCTTTACGATATCAGCAACATGAGCCTCCTTTACACGATCCCCACATCTCCGAATCCATCGGCTATCTGCGCGTTGTCGCCCTCGTCCGAGAATTGTTTCATCGCTTATCCTCTCCCCAAGCCGCGCGAGGAGTCGGATGCGCGACGACCTTCTCACGCCCCGCCCCAGTCCACATACGTTGCGCCTACATCGGGTGAGGTTCTCGTCTTCGATACCATCACTCTCAAAGCCGTCAATGTAATCGAGGCGCATCGATCGCCCCTATGTTGCATATGCCTGAATAACGATGGAACGCTGCTCGCCACGGCCAGCGAGACGGGTACAATTATTCGAGTTTTCTCTGTGCCCCGAGGCCAGAAACTATACCAATTCAGGCGCGGAACCTATCCCTCGACCATTTACAGCATGTCCTTTAATCTTAGCTCAACACTTCTCTGCGTCTCTTCCACTTCTGACACGGTCCACATCTTCCGCCTTGGTCCTCCACCGGGCAACACAACTCCTGCTGGGGCTCCCATAGAGCCACCAAGCTCCCCGAGGCAGGATCGATGGTCACGCGCTCGGAGCTACGAGGACGCCGACTCCCCGGGCAACAGCGCAGCCGAGTCCCCCAGAAGCGACGGTGCAGAATTCGCGGCCGGAAGCAATAAGCAGGGGCAGGGGCATCGACGACAAAGCGGGTCATTTAGCAACATGCTTCGGCGCTCTTCGCAGCTCATGGGCCGTGGCGTTGCCGGTGTTGTCGGTTCATATCTACCGCAATCCGTAACGGAGATGTGGGAGCCGCTGAGGGACTTTGCGTACATCAAGATTCCCAAAGCAACAACCCCGCCGCCGGCCCGCTCGGCAGCAGGGACACCAGCAGGCCCATTGCGCAGTGTTGTGGCAATGAGCAGCAGCAGTCCACAGGTTATGGTTGTAACAAGTGACGGCGGGTTTTATGTCTATAACATCGACATGGAAAACGGCGGAGAGGGCTATCTGGTGAAACAATTTTCGTTAGTCCCTACCTACTGACTGGCCTCAAGTCATCCACCAGTGCCGGAGCTAATGTGGAGATGTAGGGTCTTGGAAGGCGATGACAAGAACGACACTTCGACTTATGGAGCCTAGGCCTCGGATTCTTCCCTGACGTATTGTTATTTCAACCATGGCGGTGCGAGCACACACTCGGAGCACCTTGAATAATCTCATAGAGCAGGCGTTTTGGAGACTTGTCCCTTGCTTTTTTTTTCTAGTCGCTTTGCGGAGTGATAAAGAGTTGTCAGAGACCAAGTGGCTGTACGAACTTGTCCCCAACTCTTTCGGTAAAGTACTCTACAATTATTGTTCAAGGTCCCCTTGCCGCAAGCCTGTTCTTGATTGATCATACTCTGAATGCCACGTCGGACGACTACGAGGCCTCTATTTGTCTTTTATTGCTGTGGCTTTCATTTCCGGACGTCTAATAGGAAGGTCAAGCGTCCAGATGTTCCGGGTGTAGCCCCGATCACTTCGCAAGCCCACCATAAGCCGCCACGGCTTGCTTCACATATCCTGAAAAGTGGCACCTTTAAAAGGTAAAAAATGTGCCACGAAGGGCACGTAGCGCAGACTTCTTGTTGACAATTCCAATATATTCATCATCATAACTCATCATGCGTCGTCGCAAACAAGGCCCAGCTGTAGGGTCCCTGCGTCCAGCGAGCCCAGCACATCAGGCCCGTCTCATGCCAGAGAACGCAAATGCCCAGTGTCGCTATCCATCCAAAGGCGCCAGCGCTATTGCCAATTCGGTTCTGACGCCAAGCCTGCCTTGTTCTCCAACATAGTAATAGCCTCAAGAAGAGAAAAAATGACATGCGCCCGCGGTCGAGGTACAGAACAGAAATGATGCGCCTGAAATCCTGAAACATATGTATGCAAAATGCCCAGTGGACAACCCAAGGCGAGCTCCAACTTCGATCACCTGGAATATGGCCGATTCATGAGCGCGATTTCGCGGGAAATCTCTCCCCATTCTAGCTCTCTCTTCACTGGACCATCAGAATTGCCATTTCGCTGGAGCCACTCCTCCCACCGTAATAGCTCATAAGCAAACCGCAAGTGTGGTTGAATGATGACGTTGAGCCGTCGAGCCCTGACAAAGCAATAAGCGCGAGGGAACGTCATATGGAAGGCTCGCATGACCTCCGCAATGCATATTGTAGCGCTTCGAGAAACGCCCACTCGGCAATGGACCAGAGTGGCCGTCCCCTTACGTCTTCCCCGTTCTGTGGAAGCTGGTCAGACGACTTCCTGCACGAAGTACCGACGCTCGTCGTGACATGACTCACCAATAAACTCGAGGCATCGAGAGAACTCCTCTGTCAGCGGGTCAATGCCGTTGTCCTGGACCCCCTGAACCACGCACACGTTATCCGTGCCCCACTCGTCCATCTCGCCGTCTCTCCATGCGGCGGTTTCCCCGACACTGAGGATCTGCTTAATGCCCAGCTGCCTGAGAAGATCTGGATTGTTGGCGTGCCCTAAATTGCCGAGATATAGGTAGTCCAGGATCCTGCTTGGAAAGGAACCATCCAAGGACGGCAGCCATGCCGGTTCATCCTTGATCGCATTCGTAATGTCTTGCAGACTCCGGTCAGCACAAACGGGGGATTCTCTCAGCAGACGAGGCGCTATGGCTCTCAACAGCGCTACATCCGTCGGGTAGGCGAAGAAATTTCGATGCTTGGTCGTGTGGAGATGGAGCCAGGCCTCCGGCACCGTCCGACCCGTGCTGTAGCTCAAGTAGGCAATGCCCAGCATTGTTGACTCGGTGTATCCATCAGCACAGTGGATGAGTATTTTTCGCGGTCGAGAATGGAGGGGGGATGATGCTCGTTCGAGTGACATCGGCGAGTCTCCGTCGGTATCTACGCCAGAGACGGCGTCCATTTTCGGACAGGTGCCGTGTGATAGGTGGTACATCCACCGACAGCTTTCGAGAATGCCGTCAGCTTCTTCCTGTGACCAGGTTGGAGGCAATATGCTGCCCGAGGAAGGAAAGTCAAGGAACGATTGCCCGACGGCGTCGTCCAGGCTCTCAGCAATCAGCTGCAGCGCAGCCGGGTTCAGCCGACCAAGATCGCTGCATTCAACGAGAATGTCAAATTTCTGCTCTTCAGCGCTCCCCGGTTCTGGTGTGGGGCCCATAAAGACGTTGCGAGATATTTCAGAGGCCTCTGTCATGTCGTACATCTCTCTGCGTTCCTGAAGAATAAAATCCAGCACCTTTCCGGTCATGCTTCCAGCAGTGTCAACTGAGATAAGGTCCTCATGTTCATCTTCAAAGTCTTGGAAGGAACTCGTGCAGACGAATGTATTGTACTCTGGCACCATGTTTCCTTGGGCCACGTGCAGCTCACGCCACCGCTCTTGGGCAATGGCGATGTCCCAAGCAACTTTGCGGTTCTGGGCAAGATCATCGCCGTAAACAATTATGTCCGAAGTAAACGCGACCTTGGCGGGCTGAATTTGGAAATTGCGGACCGAGAAGCCATCCGCCGGATCGGCCTCGATGAAGCCGGGAGTGGGGCCCGGGCGCATGAAGTCATCAGGAGCTATCGCACCCTTTAGGCGACCCACACTGAGATCTCCATTGGCCTTTACCAGAGTGACACCTCGGAGACAGGACGGCGTCTTTCTCGGCGACCGGCGGCGGCCCATGAAGAACGCCTGTTGCATATGGTTGTTGGGATGAAGACCATGGAGCCAGGGGAATACCAAGGAGGGCGGTGGTAGAGGCTGTCGGGCGGCAAAGTCAAGGGCTTGGGCGACTTGGCTGGCATTGACCTCGTATATGGAAAGATGACCGTTATCAACACGCACAAAGCCCTCCGGAGGGTAGAGCAAGGAGTTTTGTTGTATCTCATCGGCACTCTTGGGTGAAGCAGGCGGCGTGTCCATGTCATCAGCCTTGGACGGGCCGGTAGGGCAGACGGGGATGTGCTTGTTTGGCAACGCAGCGGCGCACGACTGCGATGGGCCGACATCTTGGAGCGTGTGCGGCGGCGTGATGGGCGAGGTCATGTCGGCGGCAGCACTATGGGGAGGGATAGGCCTCGGCAGGGTCATGGTCGCCATGGTGGGCGACGGTTGCAGTTGGAATCCGAGAATCGTCTATGTCGTCAATTCGCCGCGGAGGAGCTAACGGCCAACTAAGAGTGTCAGACTTCTTGTTCATCCAGGAGTGAGGAACGGCTGACGGCTGCCGCCAGAACGACGCAGGCGCTTCTCAGGTGCTCGCGGCAAGGTCGCAGGCTCATGCTTAGATACAGTAGACGAAAGATAAGGCACAGGACGACACGGAAGCGACACAACGCGAAAACGCAAGGAGCTTGTAGTTTGGCAAATTGCACATGCGAGCAGACGAAAGACGAGGCACAGGGCAGCGAGGGTTGAGGTGGTTGGGACTCACGTCGAATCGGTGGCTCGCACCGCTGGCAGCTCGTCCGACAGAGGCTGCCTTGGATGCCAGTGTCGAGATACGAGCTGGCTGGTGTTGAGCAAGGGGACAGCGGATTCAGCAGGAGAGAGTGATGGGACGCATGGGCATCCGCTGAGTAGTGAGGCCCAATTGGGAGGAGAAAGAGAGGAGAAAGAGCACAGTTGGTGAGCGGTTTGAGGTAGCGAGCGGGTGGTGTGGTGTGGTGTGGTGCACTCGGAGTGTGGAAGCAAGGGATCGAGTGGCAGGCTGATGGTATGTTCTCCAAAGTGCAGCTGCCCTTGCTTAGCACGGCGGCGGCAGGGTCCGTTCCTACGTGTCTGGAGCACGCACTTGGCACCAGGTAGGAAGGACGACACGCGGGGCAACAGAGCGAAGCAGGTCTGCGCAAGCGAGATGGCAGCCAGATGTGGTGATGGATGTGATGCTGCTGGATTGGACGGATTTCCTGGATGATAACGACGGCGAGAGACAGCGACATGGGGGCGAGCTAAGTTGGCGCGGGGGCGCGACGGCCTGGGCCAATCGACACCCCCGGAGCGGGGGGTCTGGCCAGTCAGCCACTGCGCTAGGGGCGATGCTGGCTGCTGCTAGGGCCGCTAGCCCACTGATTTGGTCACATCGGAGGCGGGGTAGCGGCCCTGGCCAAGCCAGCGAGGTCGCATCGCGACGTCCACGGCCAATGGGCATTTAACGTAATCGACGAGACGGCATGCTGTTGGCCTGTCTCGCGGTGAGGCCCGCGGCAGCGGGCGCAGACCGAGAGACGTGTTTCGGGCTGGCACGGCCAGCAGCTGGTCCATCCGCCCAACCAGCCAGTGCGCCACTCCACTGCCTTGGCCGCATGCGATTGAATCGATGGTGGCATGAGATCTGCAGCCACCATGCGGCACTCCACTAGCGCCTTCCGGCCGGAGTTGAAACGAGCTCCCGACAAGCTTTCAGCGATGCCACTCGTCCGTGGCTTGGCCAACGCATTACACCCCTTGCCTTCATTCCACGGAAGACCCGTGTCGCCCTCTCCTTTTTTCTTCTACGAGTAAACGCCAGGTGGCTCTGCACAGGTGGTTGTCATGGCGCCCGGGCCCTTCCATTGTCGGTGCGACACACCCGGCCACACGCAACGACGTAGCTTTACGAGTATTGGCCACCGGCCGAGTGGCGTGGTTCACCCGGGCCGGAGCCAACGGGCCGCTAGTTAGGCGATGTTCTCCTCACAAGCTAATAACTAGAAGATTGCTGAACTTGTCACCGTTCCGCCGGATCAAGAGAGAACGTGCTGCTGTGTTGTGCTAAGCCGGTAATACCGTTGGAATGGAAGCTGGGGAAAAACCCTTTGGATATTCTAATATTGGCAGTCTTCTAATAAACCAGTATTAGACATCGAGAGGGAGCAGGGACAACACTGCCTACGCCTAGAGGGTAAGTTTGTTCTTGACATTATTATCGTTAGCCCGCTTTAGAGAAATATTTAAAATTTCCACCAAGATTGTTATGTGCAATTAGTTTCTAGCCTACCTGGTACTTTAATAGAGTAGATGGGTTGTGTATACTAACTTAGAAGGTTGTTACGCTCGCAGTCATCATTGCCCATTAGTTACGTCTATGGGAATAGACCTAAGTCTCTTATTCTGTCTACAATGCCAACAATGTCTTCTTAAACTGCAAGGGTTGGACGCTCGCTCTGGCCGACTCTGCAACCACTTGGTCAGCCCACTTGGTCAGCCCCCAAATACTACCGCGAGATATACCGCGCCGGCATAGGCTTGCTTTCATGCAGGGGCAGGAGAATCCAACAATTTTACGGACATGCCTGTTTTGGAAACTGACCCTATGGCGTCTGACATGTTAGACCCTCTGATTAGACGCCGGGTAGCGGCCTTTAGGTTGCATCGTACGATTTGCATGCCAATGATCTCATGCCTGGAACAGCCAACGTCCAATTTTAATCTTACCAATAACCTCGAGCTTGAAAATTCATCACTGCCTCCCGGCTTTCTAACAGTTTGAACCTCGAGGTGCTCCACCGCTGCAGTAAGCCATGATCATGCCCCACGACTTCTCAGGTGCCTGGGGATATTCTCCTCAATGTATTAACAGAATTTAAGCGCTTTGCGAAATGGATATAAAGGGGACGTGTTATGGACTGAACTCAATGAACACTAGTTTTCTCACAGTTACATAATAGCAAAGGTATTTATCTTCACCGCGAGAACCTCAAAATCAAATCCCGTACGAATACTCGACACAAAATTGCGGACAACAGTTTCAACCACAACCCGGAGCACCTCATTATCACCGACCCTAAGGAAGACGACATCCGTGTTATCTGCAAGCACCACTACTCCTACAGCTGGGATATCGTCTCCACAGTCCAGGACCTCTGCTATGATATGGTTCACGAACAGCAGCATGACGTTTGTAACGGTAAAGAGTTTAAGGAGTGCTATTTCGACCTCGACGCCAAGACCATCATGCCCGAGGATGGAGCTAAGGGCCGTGATGAGTTCGCCTCTCAGGTGCCTCACAAGGCAAACACCTCGCACGCCCGCTGGAAGACTTAATCGTCTCCTCTAGTCTTGTTGCTCTTCTGCTGTAGATTTCGTTGATCGAAATTGACCGAGGCAAGCTATATAGGACTGTCTATGGAGTAAGGCAGAGCATTGAGCGCTTGTATCGATGTGTGTCGCAACATATCAGCAAGAAGTCTCATGTCTGAGATTTGATTGTGATGGGATTGTTCTTGGTCCTTACACTATATTTGATAAATGCTCGTATTTTCGGAATCTCCACATTGCTTGACTTTCCTGCAATTCTCCCCAGATTTAGGCGATAATGGCATTATCGTCAGCAAGCTAAACTTCTCCAAAATGGTCGAGTCGGTCCCCTCCTGTGCTAAGCACTTCGCCGTTAAGAACGTGGACCCTGGTACAAGATCTCTGCAAAAAGGAATTTTTCCAGAAAAATACAATTCCAATTGGCGAGCTCACTCCTCTCTGATTCATTAGGCGCAAATACTCGCCGCTTTGTCGTCTTCGTTGGGCAGACGAACATCTTACCTGCTTGCGGTCAATGGTAGCGGCGGTACCTATGGTCACGTGATCTCGCGATTATTTATGGCGCCGGCTTCAGAAGCTCCACAGCCTGTTCACGTCACCTTCACCTCGTCGCCGAGCACCTTCGTCACGGAATCCTACGGCTGGCCAGGGCCCCTCCCGCCCTGAACATCTCGCCACAATGAAGTTTGATATTGAGTAGATACCCGAATACCCACTCCTCTGTCAAATTCACTAACCATGCATCAGCGGCCTCCCCGTTCTGTTCCCATATCCAAGGATATATCCAGGTACGCGCAGCTGGCCTATGATTTGCCCTGTGTTCCTCACTAACTTTTCAATCTTCGAGAACAATATGCGTGAGCCTAAGAATCCCCATATTCCTCACTGTGATGCTTCCAGCTAAACAGCACTTGTAAACTGTCAGCTACATGTGCGATCTCAAAAGTGAGTCTCGAGCTGCTTCCCAAGCGCATTTCCTCTGCTGGTGCTCGAATATTAATGGCATCTATCAGAGACGCTTGATGCTGGGGGCCACTGCGTTCTTGAAATGCCTTCCGGGACCGGCAAGACAGTGTCTCTGCTCTCTCTCATCGTTGCGTATCAACAGAACATGCCAGAGAAGCGAAAACTCATTTACTGCTCAAGTTCGTCTCAACCTCTTCTTCTCAGAGCTTGTGGCACCGCTCTAACATCTGCTGTAGGGACAATGTCAGAGATTGAGAAGGCTCTAGTAGAGCTGCAGTCGCTGATGAAGTATCGTTCCGAGCAGCTAGGATACGAGGAGGATTTCCGAGGCCTGGGGCTCACCAGTCGAAAAAATCTTTGCCTGCACCCCTCAGTCAAGCGTGAAAAAAGCGGCTCCGTTGTCGACGCCCGGTGTAGGAGCTTAACAGCAGGTTTTGTTCGAGAAAAGAAGGACCGCGGAGAAAACGTCGATCTCTGCGTCTATCACGATGTATGGCCGTCAACCTTCACCCGTCTCCATGCTTCGCTTGTGCTGATTGTGATTCGCAGAACCTTGACCTTTTGGAACCTCACAACCTGATCCCCAACGGAGTTTGGACTTTTGACGGCATTCTCCGCTATGGAGAAGAGCACAAGCAGTGTCCGTACTTCACGGCACGACGCATGGTACGTTGACTGCCTCTCTGCAGCGCCTCTGGAAGCTAAGACTTAGCGCATCAGATGCAATACTGCAACGTCGTCATCTTTTCGTACCATTATCTTTTAGATCCCAAAATTGCTGAGCGGGTTTCGCGAGACTTCTCCAAAGACTGTATCGTGGTCTTTGACGAGGCGCACAATATCGACAACGTATGCATTGAGGCGTTGAGCACAGATATCACGGAGGATTCTTTGCGTAGAGCAACCCGCGGGGCGCAAAATTTGGAGCGGAGAATCGCCGAAATGCGGGATACGGATCAGGAGCAGCTCCAGAACGAGTATCAGAAGCTCGTCCAGGGACTTCGGGACGCAGATGAAGCGCGCCAAGAAGATGCATTCATGTCCAACCCTGGTACGGAGATCTCCTCAATGCGCGGCTGAATCAGGCTGACATTTACGGTAGCCCTTCCCGAGGACCTACTCAAGGAAGCTGTGCCGGGCAATATTCGGCGAGCAGAGCACTTTGTGGCTTTCTTGAAGAGATTTGTTGAGTACCTGAAGGTTCGCTTGTCCCTGACAGGTGTTGCCCTTCGAAGCTGACATTGACTGGGCGCAGACTCGTATGAAAGTTCGCCAAGTCATCTCGGAGACTCCACCATCATTCCTGGCTCATCTTAGGGAGCATACTTTCATCGAGAAGAAACCTCTGAGATTCTGTGCGGAGCGCTTGACATCTCTTGTACGCACGCTGGAGCTTACGAACATTGAGGACTATCAGCCATTACAAGAAGTAGCCACGTTTGCAACCTTGGTGGCAACTTATGAGAAAGGTTTTCTGCTCATCCTCGAACCTTACGAGTCGGACACAGCCGAGGTTCCCAACCCCATCCTGCATTTCACTTGCCTCGATGCCGCCATTGCAATCCGGCCAGTTTTCGAAAGGTTTTACTCGGTCATCATAACGTCGGGGACGATCTCACCCCTGGAGATGTACCCAAAGATGCTGGACTTCTCAACGGTAATTCAGGAATCATATAGCATGACTCTTGCACGGAGATCATTCCTGCCCATGATAGTGACTCGGGGGAGCGACCAAGCCTCTATCTCAACCAGTTTCCAGGTTCGAAACGAACCCAGCGTGGTCCGTAATTACGGCACACTGTTGACCGAGTTTGCGAAGATCACACCTGATGGTTTGGTCGTCTTCTTCCCGTCATACCTCTATATGGAGTCCATCATCAGCATGTGGCAGGGCATGGGCATTCTCGACGAGATTTGGAAGTACAAACTGATCTTGGTGGAGACTCCCGACGCGCAGGAGACATCGTTGGCCCTTGAGACATATAGGACGGCCTGTTGCAACGGACGAGGCGCGATTTTGCTTTGTGTTGCCCGTGGGAAGGTTTCAGAGGGCATTGATTTCGATCACCAATACGGCCGAACTGTGCTTTGCATTGGCGTCCCTTTCCAGTACACAGAGTCTCGGATTCTCAAGGCCAGGCTCGAGTTCTTGCGAGAGACGTATCGCATCAAGGAGAACGACTTCCTATCCTTCGACGCCATGCGCCACGCTGCGCAATGTTTAGGTCGTGTGTTGCGAGGCAAGGACGACTACGGAATTATGGTCCTCGCCGATCGCCGCTTCCAGAAGAAGAGGACGCAATTGCCCAAGTGGATCAACCAGGGTCTCCTCGACGCCGACATCAACCTGAGCACTGATATGGCGGTCAGCAATGCCAGAAGATTCTTGAGAACCATGGCTCAGCCATTCCGAGCCAAAGACCAGGAGGGCATCAGCACTTGGGGCCCCGAAGACCTCAAGGAGCACAGAGAGAAGCTGGACATGGAGCTGAGGCGCGAGGCGGAGGAAGCGGCACGCAATCCGACAGCGCAGGCCATTGCCGACATGACTAATTATGAATATGACGACGAGGCGCTGGATCAGGAAATGATGGAGTTGGACGGTTTTTGAAAGATTTCACAAGATCATCGATGGGAGGGGCCATGTTTCTGTATCAACAAGCATATCAAGCACGAGGGACATCCGGTTACTTTGAGCCATCGATCCAGCAATCGAGTTGTATATAATTTCAACGTGGGTATAGAAAAATTCGCACGCTCTTGTGTAACGAGTGCTTTGTGAAACCAAATGCGGCGCAGATTACCAAGCCTTGCCACAGCACCTCGAGCCCCTTCTCTATCCAGATGCAACGCCGTCGCTGGCTTCGCAGCATGTAAACAGCAAGACAAGAAAGATGCAAAAGACTATATCAGTTGGCTTCGTCTATCCTCACTTCGCAGGGGAGAATCGCTTCGTTGCTTTGACGGCCCTCATCGCGGGCAACGTATAACTTCGGCCAGGCTTTCTTCCGATTTCAATGCACAGCATGCGTATAAAGTCCTGATTGTACCAGTAGCTGGAGTGCGCGCTCAGCATGTTGAGGTACTGAATCTCGAGCGGACCGCCGCCGGACCTCAGGAACCAGTCGATCTGTCCGTTGTCGTTGAGCAAAAAGGCCTTCTTCTCAGCAACCTCCTCGCGCGAGAAGTCGTGAACCTCGAGCTCCAGCTGGGATGGGAGACGGATGGTCGAGGGTCGCTCAGGTGCACCGGCCGGAGGGTCGGGCGCTGGCGACATGCCCGGGACGACCTGGCGCATAGCGTCTCCAACGGACTTGAGGAGGGAGACGGAGGTGCTCGGGACGTACGCAGTCTTCAGGCTGCTCGAGTAGGTGGGATCCACGGCTCCGTTCAGCAGGTAAGCAATCGGATCCTCTTTAGCCAAGATGTTGTAGATGTTGTCGATCGCCAGACAGCCGAAAGAACCTGCCTCTCCCACGACATGCTCCATCGCGACATCATCAGGATCGGCACCTGGTTTTCGCCGTCCGCGTCGAGGCATGAGCGCGCCTCGCTCAAGCAAAAGAAAGAACCCCGCCGGGCTGCCGAGGAGGAACAAGTTCTTGGTGTCGAACTCAAAGAAGACTTCGCTGGGCTCTGGGCTGGACAGTTCCAATCTTGGGACACTGGTAGGCTGGCGTGATAGGATGTCCAAAGCCATTGCACTTCCAAGCGAATGCGCAATGAGGTGGACACGTCCCTTGTCGGCAAACCCCGGGTTGTTTCGACACCATAGGCGGTAAACGCGGTTCGCCTCACGCACGAGAGCTTTGATCATTTTGCTCTTGTGGTGCGACATGTAAAATGGGATGTCAAACATGACGTCTGAGATCATGCTGCGAATGGCTGGTATGGTCTCCGGCTCGATATCCTTGAGCGCAAATGATTCCGGGGTATACTCTGCCTTGTCCTCTTCTCGGAGAGGGCCGCCGTCTTCGAATGATAACCCCGTTCTCCAGTTCAGAGGCAAAACCATGAGGCCATTTTGGTCTTCGCGGAGGATCTGCCGCACAGCCGGGTTGCCCATTTCTATATTCACCGCCCGCCGAAATGCATTGATGGCGTGTGTGAAATGGAAACTCTCTACCCTTTCAGCAAACTTTTGCCCGATCCCATGAGCGACAAGGACGAGATCAAGTACTTGGCCACGATCCTTGTCAGCTTTGCATGCTGGGCACACATCAGTACCGCTGCTCTCGTGGAACTCCTCGGCAGCAGATGCACCCGGCTTGTTTGGCGTTTGGACTTTGTTGTGGATGCGGTCCCACGTCTGTTGGTCGAAACCTCTCACGACGGGGACACCGATCGTGAAGCCTTTCATAATCTTCTGAACAGGTTTCCTGCCGTAGTAGGCTGAAGGCTTCAGGCTTGGCTTGAGAAGGAACGCGTGTTTCTCATCCTTGTAGATGACGTGATAGTTCGCGAATGGTCGCTTCGGCGACTCCTTCGCAGTCGCCACTCCTTCCAAAGCAAGCTCGATAGATCCTTGTGCAGCAGCCTCGCCTTGAAAGCAGTGCGCTGCGCAGAAAGGATCAGTCGAAATGACAGTGTCTTTCTTGCTCAAGTACGGCTGATTCGAATCCTGAGGCCACAGCCAATGCGAGACTTTTTCCTCTCCTAAAGGGCCAACGTCAATAGCGCATCTGATCTCATCGCTCCAAGTCTCTGACCACGCCCGCAGCTCGTGATATCCAGCTTCTAATTGGTTTGCTACGGTTGGAGCCACCGGCACCATTGTGTCTCTACATGACTATTAGCAAAGGCAACTCCGCGTGTCAAGAAAGTTACCCGCCTGTAAAACCACGTGGCCCTCATCACGACTGCGATGTCGTTTACCGGAGACCAGTAGATGGGTTTCATCTGCAGCATAGGCAAAGACACTTTGTGCAAACGAGACACGCCAACCGCAACTTCGACAGCGTCGCGGTCCTGTTTGCCAGCCATGAGCACATCCGCGGGCTCAGGATCTCGGCCAGTCCCATCCTCCAGAGCCCGCGCATGAATGTCTTGGGATGGCCTCTCCGTCGCCAGGCTAAGGTCGCGTGGAAGCGATGTGGATACGGATAGCGAATGTGTATCTAGACTTCCTACGCGGACAAAAGGTTTGCCGGAGATGCCATCGTCGTCAGCGGGAGGGCGGAAGGGGCCTCGAAAGCTGCTTGGGGTCTGGGTCCGGGCTGAGCTGTTCGTCAATAGCGACGTTGATCGTGGGCGACGTTTGGAGTCGGACGAGTCCTCGACCGGCCGGTGACTCAAGTTATTGTCCTTACTGCTGTCCAATTGGAGCTTGGAATGTGGCAATGTAGTAGTGAGATTGGAGACTTTGCTAGATTCATCTCGTGATAAGTTGAATGGGGCAGTCGTTGGGGTCCTCGGATGATTCTCTGCCGCATCCGAGGTAGACTTGCCCAGACTGCTTATAGCTGCGACAACGTCCTGAGAGACATTTTCGATGCTAAGATCGCTGTTTGATTTTCTGAGGAGATGACAAAAGTTCGTCTGCAGCTCTTCAGAGACGTCGACGGGCAGATTGGAGCAGCACAGAGGTGCAGTATGGGTTGTGGCTGCATCAACGGCAAGGGTGGATACATTCTGGGAGCGCCATTCAGAGCCATGTTTTTCCCAATGCTGTAGCGCCAGTGCCTGCACAAGCAACGCCTTTGTATCTGCGACAGGTTTTGCGAGGATCGGCTCACCACGTCCGCTGCGTGCACTCTGATGGCGCTGGCGGTCGCCGTCGGACATCAAGCCCAGCCAAGCCTTCTCCAGAGCATTGCTGTCGCCACGGCTAAAAGGGCGAAGCTGGCGTCTTGCCAGCTTGGAGTCGGCGGCACCCGCGGGAGAGCTGGTGGACAAGGGATCGTCAATGGGGATGAGTGACGAGTAGAAAAATTGGGCGTCGACAGAAGGCATGCCATCGCCGTTGAGCTTGCGAGGCACGGATGCGAGGCGGCACTTGGCGCCAAATGTGTGAGCCGCAGGTGCCATTGCGATGGTCGGGCGCGCGTTGCCTCCTGTCGCGTCGCGGTGGTCCAGCGGGCCGAGAGGACAGCAAGTCGTGTTGCGGATGTATGGCTCCTCAATGATGACGCTCGTCAGCAGGCCGTTGCTCGTTGGGCCCTGTCGCCTCTACCAGCCAGAGCCACGAGTCAGCCGTGGGGGCAGGGAGACGGCAGACGCGAGGCTTTCATCATCCAGGGGTGACGATCAGGCGGCGACGATTGATGCAATAGCCAGCCTCGTGGTCGTCGAAGCGGTCACGGTCGATGCGGTCGCGGCTACGATCAAGGCCAGGTCACGGGATGACGTGGTTGGACGCCATGAGGCGCAACACGTGGCAGCACGCTGCCGACAGGCACCGACGAGCGATTCACATGCTAGGTCGTGACAAGTGCACAACTACCGCAACGATGGCAGCGTTCAAAAAGCCATCCCGTTCAATTCAATCCAATTCAAATCTTTGGTACTCGCTTTGATGTCAATGGAGCACGGTTAGGTATCTACTCGTATACTCGTACGAGAACCGAACCCTCCGTGCCTGTGGCTTGCACGTACTCGTACCCACACCCCCAGCGCCTAACACAGGGCGCGATGGCGGCCGGCGGCCAGAGAGAGTCGTCAATGACACCACACTGACGGCGATGCATCATGGATCGCCAACTCGAGCCGCTTCTGTCGCCGCTTGGCCGGCCTGCCCTCTGCAAGTCGGTGCTGCCGACGCTGCTACACTGCTTCGCCGACATCGCAGTCGCGCTGCGCTCGGCGCACAAGGTTGCCCTCGCCGGCTCCGCAAATGCATTTGGCGACGACCAGCTCAACGTCGATGTTGAGGCTGAGAATATCGTGCGAGATGCCCTGGCCAAATGCCCGGCCGTGGTGGCCGCGAGCAGCGAGGAGGACCCCGTGGAGCGATCTGTCCAGCACGCTCAACATCTAACTGATGAGGAGGTGCCGTCAGAGCAATACACCGTCGCCTTCGATCCGCTCGACGGGAGCTCCATCATCGCCTCAAACTGGACGGTGGGCACCATCATCGGCATCTGGGACGGCACGTCAGCAATCAATCAGCCGCCGGCAAAGAAGCAAATAGGTGCCGTCCTGGGCGTCTTCGGACCGCGAACCACTGCCGTCGTAGCCTTGCGTATTCCAGACACTGAACCCGTTTGCTTCGAAGTTGGAATTGGTGAGCAAGACTTGCATTTCCCCGTCATCCACGCCAGCCTACGCTTTGCCGACCCACCCGTCACCACGCGGTACTTCGCCCCTGCCAACCTCCGCGCGGCGGCAGAGAGCCCGTCGTACATGCGTGTCATTACGCAGTACATAGGCAAGAAATACACCCTCAGATATAGCGGTGGCTTGGTACCGGACGTCGTACACGCGCTGGTCAAGGGCCATGGCATCTACATCTCACCCGTTACGGCCGCGAGCAAGGCAAAGCTGCGCCGCTTGTATGAGCTATGTCCCGTCGCGCTCGTCGTGGAGTGCGCCGGTGGGAGAGCCATTGATCCTGTCGACGGGCAGGAGATTCTGGGCCGGCCGCTGGAGAGTTGCGACGACAGAGCAGGCCTGATCTGCGGGACCGCTGAGGAAGTTGACGAGGTCCAGAGAGGGTTTCTCGGTGCAAGCCTCGGGTTAGGCACTGAGCCGTGAGAAAATCAAGACGGCAACT
This sequence comes from Tolypocladium endophyticum, assembly GCA_024339985.1. NCBI lineage: Eukaryota > Fungi > Ascomycota > Sordariomycetes > Hypocreales > Ophiocordycipitaceae > Tolypocladium > Tolypocladium endophyticum. Next base: position 34,731 of record JALHBW010000100.1, read on the forward strand.
TTTACAGTTCGTAACTCACGGGATCGGGGGACCGGATTGGGGGAGCGCACACGTGTGGCTAAGTCAGAGATTCAGTTCAGACATATGAGGTTTGATCCAGACCAACAGCCCCAGCCAACATAATGCACTCGTGTGGCACAGCTGGCTTGCAACATCTTCTCAAGTACTATGCCTCATTATGAACCAACTTGCTTTTTTATGAATATAGGATGAGCTGGTTATGAGGAGTTGCCCGTTGCAGCATGCAATGACACCACCACTGTCCCTCGAAGATGTGACAATGCCTACTGCTTGAGGTCAGTCGCCTCGCCACATACCATCCGGATGATTTTATAGTCCGAAAAGGGCGAGTGACTTGCAAGAGAGTCAGTTCTCAGAGACAATTGTCCCTTGCACGGTAACTGCTGATCAAGTGTTTGCGATTGATGTGTGCTCTTTTCAATTCCACATACCTGTAGCGATACCTTTCTGGCTACTTTCCCCCGGTGACTCTCAGCAAAGAGGCGAATCATCGCGGAGGCCGAGGCACGCTACCTATTGATCCTGTGGTGATACAAACGCTGGGAAAGCATGTGAGCCAAGATATTCTTGACCTGAGCCACGAGGTTTATTTATAGTGCTAATCCTTCCCCAGAGGTGGCATCTCTGTGAGAGAATCTCTTTAGTGAAGTGGCGCAGGGTGTCAGGTGATGCTGGCAGCAGCAATTTCAAAAAGGGCTACACAGGAAGATACCAGTAAGTCCTCATGCATGCCCCTGAAGAGCTGATGTCATGTAGTTTCTGGGTGGGCGAAGGCACGGTATACGGTTCAGCCTATGAAAGGATGCTTTCTGCTTTCGCAGATCCGACGGCTTAAGGGGAGTATGGACATAAGACCTATGATAGGACGGGGTGATCCTTCCAGGATTCAAGTGCGGATGACGACAGCGCGGCAGCCGTCTGGATGCAGATGATGGACAACAGACAGCATGAGCATTACAGTAATGAAAATTGCCGGTGCGAGAAATTGGCCTCTGGGGTTTAAATGATGCTTCAGGCGCAAGCTTTGATGCAGAAAAGCTTTCGGGAAAGCCCAGGCTATTACGGAAAATATCACATAGCACCCGCATTTAAGCTACGCACTCTTTGAGCTCTGCTGCAATGTGGCCCGAGGATAGAGGAAATAGCGTCGACCCATTCGAAAGGTTATAGCAGGTGTCACGCTGACTGATCGTAGTGTTGGCTCGGTCCAAGTCCGATACCCTGGTGTCGAAGGATCCGTGAGACTTAGGCGAGCCGTATCGGTGGCTATTTCCGGATGACAGTTCAAGAGAGGTGAAGACATAACTCGGACGGGAACAAGCAGTCCATGAAAAGGGAAGTGGCATCTATTAACAGTGACGCAAAGGCCGCCTGGGTCGGCAAGATTTGTGGGGATGCAGCCAGTGGAGGAGGCTGTTGCCTATGCGGACTTCGCTGATCCAACGACTTTGGAGTTGGCCGACGCTCGCTGGATGTTGCTCTAGGGTGGTGGTGAGGTACTTTTGAGGCGGAGTATCTACGAGAACAGGCAACTCGGGGGTGAGAATGGGTGAGCGTTCATGGTGGCGTCGAGTCAACGCAACGCACACGTGCCAGTACTACGTACTCCGTACACGCTCGTAGACGAGGTTCCCCCATCGTTCAACGGCTATCGCGACAAATGCCGCTTTAGGGGGATGTCGTCAGCACGACTCCTCACAGGCCTGGGCCTTTTAACCGAGAGGATGTGCCATTGGTGTGATTATTGTGGCTTTTCACGAAGCCACGGCCGTCACTGCTGATATGGAATCAAGCGCTCCCCGGGCCACGGCCGCGGGTCGAGGCTCTACTCGTAGGAATGCGGGTACGCCACGGTGTCGAGGGGTCCAGATTGTGGAGAGAAAGAGTAAGAGACTAAGCCATATTCCAAGGACCTCGCAGACAAACTATGGCGTATCTGGATACGAGTAGACCGGGGATCCTTACGAGTATATCGATGAGAGTTTATGGCAGGTGAGATTGGCCAATGCTAGCTCCAGTGCCAGACGCACCGAGACCCGCCAATCTGCCTGCGTCGTCAGACGCCATCACTAGCCTTAACCTCTGTCGATTCCGGCGCCAAAGCGCTTGTATGAGCCGAACGGGCATATGAAAGCCCACGCAAGCGTGGGGTTTCTTAAGCTAGGGCTGGTCAACGGCGCGGGGGGGTTCTCTCTTACAAAACGCCATGTCGCATGGGTTGAGATCCTGCAGCGACTTGAAAGTACCCAGCCATTCCTTTGCCAACGGCGAGTTTGCAAGGAGCCTGGCAGGGCTCCAGTTCGTGGCAGTGAATATCTGCGATGACGTTGCCCTGGGAGATGCGCAGCGACGACTTTGGCACGTTCATCGTGGACTGTCGCGACCCAACCCCTGTCGCTGGGATTCTGACAGACGGAACTCGCGAGTTCAGTACTCGTAAGACAAGGCAAACGTGGCATGCCGGCAGGGAGACCCTAGGCTGAGGCTGTCTCCACTCTGCATCTGCCTGCCGCTTCATCACGTTCGCTCATACCCGTGCTTGTGCTCTGGGGCACGGGCATTGGGCGTCGACGCTTTTGACAAAGATATGAGACAGCAGTTGCGAAATACATACATGGACGGCTTTGCACGACGATCAGCCCCCCCACATGCGGCATCTGTCGCCGTATGGCCCTTGTGCAGTAGGCACCGCAGCTGCCTTTACGGGTGCATATGGCCCGCGTCAAGTCGCGCGGGTTCTTTTGCTGCAACGTCGGCGCTTGAGCGCTTAAGCAGACAATTCTCGCGTCTCCAAACACCAAGACCCTGGCAGGGCTTGGTCCACTCCCCATCGTTCTGGCTTGCCTAGGCAGGGGTAGATGCCAAGCACCAGGGTTTCGGAGCCACTCTGCTCATTTCTTCGAGGCTGCAAGCTGTCATTCATGACACCTCGACTGAGATTTGCTGGACGATCGACGTCGGCACGCAGCCCAGCCCCCCACGCAACTACTCGGTAGAAGGACGCCCAAAGCTTGTCCTGGGCTGTGCTGATCATGTGGGAAGATAGAGGACCTGGCCTGGGTTCGCCAGGAAGAGCAGAACTGAAACTCAGTATTGCCATCAGCGCAAAACAGAGGGCCGAATTGTGGCTTGCGCGTCGCGAGCTCGCGTCGCGAGCCGGGGCAATTTTGATCGCCGGCAGTGATTATTCTGCTGCCGGCCAAAGTCCACAAGGCTGCCGGCAATTACGAATGCTACAAGTGCGTACGGTAGTCGGCATGGGCTGTCTGTCTCGTAGACTCGTTGCTTTGGTGTTTGCCGGCAGATGGCGTGCACTCCGTATGTGGGCTTGCCTTGCCGGTTCTCGCTTGCCGGTTCTCGAGCCGTAGATCACGTCAACACAAGCAGTAGTATCGCTTCCCTTGTCACGGGGGCTTGCAAAATAGAGCGGCGAGATGGCTCCCATTTCGAGCCATACTCGCTGAGTCTGCCTGCGGATTGCGATCCTTGGCAACGGTTCTCTTGCCTCTTCTGGCCCTTACAGCTCTATTTTTGCTTCTTTTCCTCGCTCTGGATATTCTCGTCCCGGAAATCTGGCTTGTACGAGTACAACTAGTGTACCGTCGCCTTGGTATGCCGGCCGGACCCCTGGGGCCTCGGCCACCTCCGCGCCCACACGTTACGCCACCAGGGAGCGCCTCATCCCACACGGCCGAAAGGGAGCAGCTTGAGCTGGCTATGAATTCGAGCTTACTCGTACGGGCGCCGGCTACCCACCAGCCCCGCCCCTTGTACTGCAATTGGACGGCCTACTCGTCGATTCCGTACGGGCACCTTTACCGACAGAGAACTACGTCGTCCGCGTGCACGTACCTGACCCACGTCGTCCGTCTGTCAAGCACCATCTTACATGCTGTGCGACCCAGGCCCGCCTCGCCCGGTTCCCCGATAGGCCTCTCAAACCGCTGAAGAAGCCAAGGCGACAGACGTCGAGCACTCGCACATGCGCAGGCTGGGAGCGAGCAGTCAGCAAATCCGCAGCGAAAGGCCCTCTGCCCTACCCTGCCTGTCTTCAGTCGGGGGGCACATGCATGATGGACTGCCAGACGCTCCTCCGCGCCTGGCGGTGCCGGACCTTGGCCGAGGCCGAGGAGGCGACGCCAGCCAGCTGCAACATACTGCCCGTTGGTCGCCTCCTTGCCGATACACGCAGGCCCCTCGGACGACCTTGCCCGACACAGCATGGCTCCACGGCTGCTGTTGCAGCGGCATCGAATTGGGTCCTCCGAGGACCCCGGCAAAGCACCGACGGCCGAGCGAGATCCTGGGTCGGCCTTGTGTCGCGAAGCCACTCCGTCTGACAGAAGAGGAACTGTCCGAGCATCGCGCAGTGAAGCGTCACCTCCTGCGCCACCCCACGCGACGTTTGTTCGCTATCCCTGCTGTCCTCGTAGGCACGCCGTTAGATTCCACACAAAGAGACCCAACTACGTGACCAACGGGCCCTGCCAACCAGGCGACTGGCCATGCTCACCCCCAAGATCTGTCACCGGGCTGAGCGCTCTCTGTGGGGCCCCCTTGCAAGGCCTCGACAGGGCTCCTGGTCTGTCTGTAGGCATGGAGTTGCTGTCACGTCAAAACTAGGTCTTGCGCTCGTCCAAGGGCTCCCGTCTGCTTGCTGTCCCGGAATCCAGATGCTCCTCAGGAGCCCCCCACCCCGTCCCTTGTCCGTACAATCACAGAATCGGCATGTACATATGATGATGATCTGACTCTGCGTTGGCCCCCATGTAGATGCGGCTTGAATCCTCCCAGCAGCCACGAATACATGCCTTGTACAAGGCGGTTTCCTCCCCACCCCTTCCCTCTCTTCCGATCGGGAGTCTTCATGACTTTGTCGACCCACTGCCGCGGATATATTTTCTGTCAGGACGCTGGTGGCTACCCGAAGTGATATATACTTTCCTCCTTCGGCATCGCAGCTTCGTGGCTATTCGAATTCACCAACCTGCCACCAGTTGTCTCCGCGAGGCATCGAGTCATTTCATCGTCTACATCCATTCGCCTTCGTGCGTGCAATAGACCTTTTAGTTGGCTCCTTTCTCTTACACCAAGTCCTACTACCAACTTCGACGATAAGAGGAAGCCATCCATACCATCGCACCTTATCAATTGGCGCGCATCTTTTCCGCCTCTGCCCTACCTTGCCTGCCGGATTTCCCGGGCAGTGTTGCTTCTCTGACGCCGGGGAGGGAGCGTCGCGGATGGGAGGGCCTGTCCAGTGGCCTTGATCAGGTTGTTTGCAGACGACTCATGATACTAATCCCACCTCTTGCGATCGATCCACCGTGATCGGTCAATTCAACGGCGCGGCAGCGGGCGTACGCGAAGCGTCGAAGCACACGGGCCGTCAGCGGCGTTCGACATGGACCTCACTCCTCGATCCATGATCTCGTCTCCGACCTTGTCTTACACAACGTTGTCGCAGTCACCAACCTGTGGCTTCGATCCTGGCTACCCCTTGGAGGCGGCAGCTGCCAGCTATCCTTCTCCGCATCTTCTTGAATTACATCGCGAGCTATCGTCTCTCTCCCAATTCTCCAACACTCTTGGCGGCAAGCAGACCGCGAAGAACAGTCTACCGGAGAAAATGGCCGATTCAGGGTGGAAGTACTCGACTACAGCTTCGGAAGCATTCGCTGCGATACACGTGTCTTCATCCTCGACCGGCCCCAACGTTCTTTCTGCCGGTTACGATCCCTTCGGAGGCTACGAAACCGAGTTGTCCGCAGTTCAATATGCCCCCGCGGGTGGTTATCTGGCCTCCTCGGGCAGCTGTACACCGACACGCGCGCCGTCTCACGTGTACAACGGCTTGGCATCCAATACCTCAACGAGTCTTCGATCGACCTTCGGATATGGCTCACATAATATGACGCCGGCAGTCAAGATGGACCTCGATTCTTTCGGAGGCCCGTCACTGGATGCAACTCCTTATCCAGTCGCCGGCGCTTTGCAGGCTCAGTATGCTCCTTCGATGTCTTCATTTCATCTGGCTACGCCCCAATTCGTCGCCGAACGCTCTGTAGCCTCGTGGAAGAAGCAGGGTTGCGACAACTCGGGGCTCCAAGGTTCGCGGCCCTCCCAATGTGAAAAGCATGTTACGGTGAGCTCTGCTACTCGCTCGGCGAGCCTTACGCGGTCACGACGGGGGTCTCGGAAACATACGACCAAGGAGGAAGCCAACTTCCAGTGCAGCGTGGAGGGATGCGGCAAATTCTTCAGTCGCAGTTACAACTTTAAATCGCACATGGAAACTCACGATGAGCAACGAGAGTACCCATTCCCATGTCTTGTTAGCGGCTGCGACAAGAAGTTTGTCCGAAAGACAGACCTGCAGAGGCATCATCAGAGCGTACACAAAAAGGAACGCAACCACAGGTGTGATTTTTGCGGGCGTCTATTCGCTCGCAAAGACACGTTAAGGAGGTGAGAACCCCATGTAGCCATTAGGGATGGAAATACCCCCGCCTAAAGCATCAGCTAATATGAACACCGAGTCCAGACATATGGAGGACGGGTGTTCCAAGAGATTTGATATCGGAACCTTGGATCTGCGATCAGAGAATCATAATCACGAAGCCATGGACTCAGCGGGACGAGCTGGGCGATCCGGCTTCGACCAAGCGGCATCGACAAGAAGTCTCCTACCTCCCCTGACCTCAAACCAAGCAGAGTCTTTAGACCCTATGAGGGTGACGGAGATGGAGCACTGTACGCCAGCGTCAGCTCAAGTTTGGCGCAGGTGAAAGGAAGGCCAACGATTGTCATGGTTCGTTACTAAGATCCATCTATATATAATAGGGGCATTTTGCTGCGAAGCCTGTCTTAAGTAGCTGGTGTAGATATGGGCGAACCAAATGTTGTGCATAGGGCTAATGTACAGGTCATGCCCAGGTATGGAAGCTTCGGGAGCGTAGATAGAAAGACTTTGCCGGCGTTGAGAGTAAACATGATATTAGTGTCGCTTCATGGTCGCGTTACATTGCTCAGGATTCTACTGCGATGACTTGATAACCTTGGATGGTATGCCGTCCGTGGTGTTTTGGGAACCACATTGCATCAAACTCGTGCCTCCCAGCATCCTTGACTGGGTCAGCTCACTCAAGCCAACGAGAGAAAAAGGGAGTGTTGGTTGAACTATCCTAGTTTGGGCCCTCGACCGCGGACAGCCGAGACCAGTGCAAGCACATGATGCCTTTTTTGTGTACGTTAAATTCATGCAATTCGTTGATGACGGTGCTCGAAGAAGCGCCTCTGAAATTCAGCTCGCTCCTCAACACCCCCATGCAGCCAGCGATAGCGTCCACAAATGACAACAGAGCCAGCATATATACAACTCCATCTGAATGTGTGAGATGCCGCCCGCCCAGCGTGTGAGAAGGCGTTCACGAGCGCCACTATGTGCTGTAAATTGCATGCTGCTCAGGAAGGAAGTGAAGCTAGTGTGTCACATTGTCTAGAGGCAGGCAGTCTTGGAGACAACTGGACGAAGCAGGCGAAACGGATCACGGGTGGCTGTTGGCTTGGATGACTTTGATACCGTATACCTCTTTGAATGGTTCTGTCCAAGCTCACCCTTGTTTCTTTAACGAGCTATGCATAGCCTACGAGCAAGCTATAACTAGCTTGCTCATGAGCCATGAATAACCCTATCATATTCTCATGAGATGTAGGTATAAAAAGACGTTCGATCCTCGTAGTTGGCAAGAAAATCTCTTCCTCACACACATGCACCTCAACACATGCACAATGCCTTCTGTATCCCAGCTATAGCTTACCGCTGAAATGCTGTGCATGGGGACTTGCAAACTCAGTAGCGAGCAGTTGCCTTCGTAAATGCATCCCGCGGCATGGTTTCTGGGACCATCTACTCATATGAAGCCTTTTTCCAGCATCAACCACATGTCTACTGGGTCGGGCAGCCAGGGACATCGATGAGACATCAGTATTGCAAACGAAGTCCAATTCGGCCATGGGTAAGGTATTCTTCCAGCCTCAACAAGGGCAACGCATCCTAAGCTACACGAGACTACATAGTACCGCCGGTTGTGACATCGCGATTGCGTCGGGGCAAAGAGGTTGGCTGGACGTGGCTGGTTTGAACTTCTGCTGCCCTGGCCTCGATTGCTGGTCATACTACGAAGGCCATGATGCCGACTCTATTAATATAGCTCGGCTCGACAATTGGCTCCAGCCAGCGAGTATTCGCCGAGACAAACAAGCGGCGCCTCTTCCGCCCTCCTCATCGCCTGTAGGTGCCTGCCCAGCAGCACGCCCACTTGTCCTTCTGTCACTCTCATACCAATATCTTGAGGCACCCTCCGCCCCAACATGCCCGTCGTCAAGGTTACAGTCGAGCCCAATAGAAGTTGCAACTTCCACGTGTGCCTTTATTCCTGGGCCGGCCTTCAAACTCAAAGCAAGCCAAGACATCGAGGCCTCATGCCTTTAGGGAAAGCCTTTGGCTAGTGCCCAAAAGTTTTCCATCTTGGCTCGCGTCAGCGCTTCCCTTGCCTCAGCGTCCGTCTCGCACACCTTGCTACCCCATTTCCGGAACACCCGTGCTTTTTGCTCGCCCTCGAATATGAGCTTACATTCATTAAGCGACATATCCTTCAGGGTTCCGTCTTCTGCCTCGGCCATCAGCCAGTCGCGGGCATTGTCCCGTGCCTCACTTCGTGCTTTTGACGGGGAATTTTCCGTCCAGTCCACACGGTTGAGCATCAATTTCTTGTACTTGTTAATGCTCCACGCTCCGCCCTCGACGACCACCAGGTTGAACTTGGGGTGCATGATGCAGATTCCAGAAAGCCCCAGCTGCTCGGCGTTGACTCCGATCTTGTAACGGTGTTGGCCGTTGGCCAGGCTCGTAATCTTGAACACCATGACATGGATGCCTTTGTCCGCATCCTTCTGCTGGTTTTTGGCTAGCTTCTCCTGCTTCTGCTCCTTGGTCAATTGTCGTTCTTCGTTGGTGGCAACATGTTGCTGGAATCGCTCGGCGATTTCGCGATTCACCCTTGCTTCGACAGCCGTGGGGTCCTTGACGGCAACATCTCCAAGGACACGCATCAGATTGCCCTTTTTGACCTTGGGAGGCGGGGCTGGGACCAGGCCGAGTCGAATCTTCGCCTGCATCTCCTTGAGCTCTGCCATTCGTCGCTGGCGTCGTAGCTTTGCTTGCTCCTTTGCAGTCAAGAACATAGGCTTCGCAGCAGGCGCGTGACGGTCCTGAGGCGGCTCGACTGCAACCGGATGCTGGATGTACTCGGTCACAATGCTGTCGGACGTGGTGAGTTTGAGCTTTGCGGGGTCGTCGACGGCGTCGTAATTCTGCCCATCAACGAGGCCTTCGTCCCACCACTCAATATCGGGTGGTGCTTGCACCACAAACTTCTTTTCAACGTCTAAGTCCTCGTCGATGCCAGCTTTGCGCGTTTGCTCCGCTATGCGCTTCTTCATGGCCTCAAGCGCAGCCTGCCGGCGGAGGGCGCTGGCTTGCTGAATGTATTTTCCTTTTTGGTTGAAGACCAAGCGCTTTGGCTCTCGCCGCTTGTTCCCGGTTGCCTGGGACGCAAGGTTCTCGTCAAAGTAGGGGTTTTTCTGGCCTCTTTGCTGGTCTGGTCGACCAGCGTGCGCGGAGCCGACGGTTTGCGCACCGCCGGGGGATCTGACGGTTTCCGACGGGAGGCGCTGTGGCGTCTTCGAACTGTCCCTGCTTCTATTCTGCGATTTCCACGACCCCAGATCTTCCAGAGCCGGATGTAACCCAACATTTAAACCTCCCTTGGCCTTGCTGGTGCCGATGGCGGCGGCTACGCGAGCCTTGAGAGCAGCCATCTTGTCGGCGGCAGACTCGGGCTTCTGAACCCGCGAAGAAGCATCGTGGCGAGGGCCCAGGCCCGCTGACTGCGAGGGGTCCATCACTTCTGTGGATTGGCGGAATACTGCGCGCTCGGAAGGGATCCTTCGTCCGTTGCGGCGGTCGCCTCTGCGGTCGAGCTCAGTGCGGTCTGTCTCTACTCTCCCTGCGTCTCTCTGCAGCAGCAGAGAGCCAGCGAGCAGGACGTGCCACGTGCCTTCCTGCCCGTGGTCGCGCAATGAGGTGGCTGGTGGATGGCGGCGAGTAATAGTCTCGGTCGTCGCGTGCGCTGGCGTTCGGCGATGCTGAAGCACGTTTAGGTGGTGGGTTAGTGAGGATCTCGAGAATTGCAGCGGAGGGCCCAGCAGCGCGTAAGGTGCGACAGCGTGCTGGTAAGGTGGCGCGTGCCGGCAGCGCCACGGAGTGACCCTCCCGCCTCCACTGCGGCAGAATTCTGCCGCGCTGGACCGCCAAAAATTTATTCACATTGGATGCTCCCCACCATCTCCGAGTCGCCCTCTCGCGCATGGACTCGGCATGCAAATCCTCGATCGTCCCTGCTCCCTTTGATGCGCCTTTCCGGGCTTCAGCGCAATCATGAATATCGCACAGCCCGTCTCCTCCGAGGTGGAGAGTGTCGAATTCACATTCCTCTCCCCCAAGGAGATCCAAGCCATCTCCGTCAAGCGTATCGAGAATGAGAGCACCTTCGACAACCTCCTTAATCCCGTACCAGGCGGCCTCTATGACCCGGCGCTCGGGTCCTGGGGCGATGCTCCGTGAGTCTTTGGTCCCTCGCACCCGCTGACCCTTTGTAGACTGGAACTGATCGTCGGCAGATGCTCGACGTGCAACCTCAACCAGGCTTCGTGCCCCGGGCACCCCGGCCACATACAGCTTCCCGGACCCGTCTATCATCCTGTCTTCATGGATCAAGCCTACCGCTTGCTTCGCGCGACATGCATGAACTGCAAGGGGTTTCGATTGCCCCCAAAGGAGCTACACAAATATCTGTGCAAGCTCCGCCTGCTCCAACACGGCTTGATTCAGCAGGCTCACATCGTCGGCTCGATTGGAGAAAATGAGCTTGCCTTGGAGCTGCAAGAGTCTCTTGGCCTCGGTGATAGCGAGGCTGAGGAGGAGGGAAACTCTTCCATCGACAACGTCACCCGCGCGCGAGAAAAGTACGTTCAGCAATGTATCCGTGGCAGCAAGCTGAAACGTTATGACGCCAAAAAGGGAAAGCATGAGGGCGCCAGCGAGATGCGCCGGGAGGTCATCAAGGAATTTCTGGCCGAGATCGTCAAGAAGAGGCTTTGTTCCAGCTGCGGAGCCACCTCGCCTTCATACCGAAAAGATCGATTTGTCAAAATTTTCCAGAGGTCCTTATCCTCCAAAGAAAAGGCCAAGAACGCACAGAAGAACTTGAAATGGGACGACGCCTTGGCAACGATTCACCAGGATAAGTTGGCACCCAAGTCCGACGGCTACAACTCCGACGAGGGTGTTGCCGATATAGGCTCTCCGAGCCGCGAACAAGCTGGCCCAGATCCGGAAGAGTCTTTTGATGACGTCGACATGCCCGACGCGGAGTCGGCAGACCCCACCTCTTCTCAGACATACCTTAATTCGATGGAAGTTCATGCGCGTCTACGGCTGCTTTTCAAGAAAGAGCAAGAAATCCTGGCTCTTCTTTACAATGCGAAACCGCCAACGCGAAGCTCGCCCATGGTGACCCCGGACATGTTCTTCATGACCTACATTCTCGTCCCACCCAATCGCTTTCGTCCTGAGGCGCGAACCGGCGAGTCTCAGATCGCCGAAGCGCAACAAAATTCACTGTACAAGTCGATCCTGCGAAGCTGTGGCAAGATCGCGCAAGTTCATAGCACCGTGAGCGGCAGCGGGAGGGATGTCTCCCATTTGAATCAAGCATGGACTGAACTTCAGGACGGGGTGAACGCGCTCATCGACAAGACCAAGAACCCTGTTCAGGGCGCCGCTGCGGCACGCAACGAGGACGGCATCAAGCAGCTTTTGGAGAAGAAGGAGGGCCTTTTTAGGAAGAACATGATGGGCAAGCGAGTCAACTACGCCGCCAGAAGTGTTATATCCCCGGACCCTAACATCGAGACCAATGAGATTGGTGTCCCACCCGTCTTCGCCAAAAAACTCACCTACCCGGAGCCCGTCACAAGCCACAACTTCAGAGACATGCAACAGGCCGTCATCAACGGCGTCGACAAGTGGCCGGGAGCCTTTGCGATTGAGAATGAGAATGGCCAAATCGTCAATTTGCGGAATAAGTCGGTAGATGAGCGCATATCTCTCGCAAATCAGCTACTCGCGCCGACAAATAGCAACGCAGCGAAGATGAGGAACAAGAAGGTGCATCGCCACCTCACAAATGGTGACGTTGTCTTAATGAACCGCCAACCGACGCTGCACAAGCCGTCCATCATGGGTCATCGCGTTCGAGTTCTTCCGGGTGAAAAGACGCTACGAATGCACTACGCCAACTGCAATACCTACAATGCAGACTTTGACGGCGACGAGATGAATATGCATTTTCCTCAAAACGAGGTCGCGCGAGCTGAAGCCTTGCAGATTGCCGATACAGACCACCAGTATCTGTCGGGCACCGCAGGCAAGCCGCTAAGAGGTCTGATTCAAGATCATATCTCTGTTTCAGTAACCTTGTGCAGTCGCGATACCTTCTTCAGCCGTGGCGACTACCATCAGCTAGTGTACAGCGCGTTGCGGCCGGAGAGCGGCCACATTCTCGGGGAAAGAATTCAGCTTGTGTCGCCAGCAATCATCAAGCCTGTGCCCAGATGGACAGGAAAGCAAGTCGTCACAACCATCCTCATGAATATGCAGCCACCCAATTGTGGCGGCCTGACCATGCGGGAAGATACGCAAATAAAGGCCGAGCAGTGGGGTGTCAAATCGGAAGAAGGCACCGTGCTAATCCAGGATGGCGAGTTTATCACCGGAATCCTCGACAAGTCACAGATTGGCCCTAGCTCAGGCGGTCTCGTTCATGCTGTTCATGAAATATACGGCTCAGCAGTCGCTGGCAAACTTTTAAGTTGCCTCGGCCGCCTCTTGACCAGGTATCTCAACATGAGGGCCTTCTCATGTGGCATGGATGACCTCAGGCTTACACCTGAAGGCGAGATTGCGCGACTCCGAGAGCTTCAATCTGCCGACGGAGTTGGCCTGAAGATCGCTTCCGAATACGTCTCCTTGGGTCAGCAGAACGACCCGCTGAATCCGCTGCTCCTGGAACGCATGGAGGAGGTCCTGCGTGACGACAGCAAGCAAGAAGGTCTGGATCTCCTGATGAACCAAGGCACCAAAGACATCACGGACGCCGTCCAGAAAGCATGCATCCCCAACGGGTTAGAGAAGCCGTTCCCAAAGAACCAGATGCAGGCCATGACAACCTCGGGCGCAAAAGGATCCAGGGTAAACGCATCTCTCATCTCATGCAACCTGGGTCAACAAGTCTTGGAAGGAAGACGTGTCCCTCTGATGGTCAGCGGCAAGAGTTTGCCGTGCTTCAAGCCGTTTGAGACCCATATCCGAGCCGGCGGTTTCATTGTAAATCGCTTCTTGACAGGCATCCGACCTCAGGAGTATTACTTCCATCACATGGCTGGGCGAGAGGGGTTGATCGATACCGCTGTCAAGACGTCGCGCTCGGGTTATTTGCAGAGATGTGTGATCAAGGGCATGGAGGGGCTGACGGTCGCATACGACACCACTGTCCGGGACGCCGACGGCTCCATGATTCAGTTCCTCTACGGCGAGGACGGTCTAGATGTCACCAAGCAAAAGTACCTGTCTGACTTTAAGTTCATCCTGCAAAACGTCGCATCAGAGGCGGCACAGCTAAGGTATGATCCCAAGGTGGGAGAGCGCCTCGGCGCCAACCGGGCTGCCTTCTCAAAATACATGAAGAGCGCCGTCAAGCACGCCAAGGCCCTCGACCGGCACGGCAAGGATCCCCTGACAGCAAACTTCGACCCAGCCACGAACGCCTTTGCCACGTCCGAGACGTTTTATGACTCGATGACGGGCTACTTGAAAGGCAACACCGATGGGTTGGTGCGGGATAAGGGTGACAAGAACGACAAGAGCTGGCGTGGCTCTTCTCATGTGGCTCTGAACCGCAAGAACGCGGAGATGCTGTTCGCTATGAAGTATTTGAGATCTCTCGTGGAGCCTGGTGAGGCTGTGGGCATCGTGGCCGGACAGTCTGTGGGCGAGCCGTCCACGCAGATGACGCTGAACACCTTCCATTTGGCGGGTCACTCGGCCAAGAACGTTACTCTGGGCATTCCTCGGCTTCGCGAGATCTTGATGACGGCTAGCAAGGAGATATCCACCCCCGCCATGTCCCTGTACCCGATTGATGAGCTATCCTCTAGCGATGCCGAGGTTTTTGCCAAGTCTATCAGCGTCCTCCGGCTGGGGCAGGTCTTGGACAGTGTTTCTGTGGAAGAAACGGTCGACCGTGGAAAAATCTACGGTTTGGCTAAAATCTACCGAATCAAGCTCAAGTTTTTCCCTTCGCGCGAGTACTCCAAGGCATACGCTATCGGCGTCTCCGACGTTCTCGACACGGTGGAAAAGAAACTTCTTCGGGTGCTGCTATCTCTCGTGAAGAAGGAGATCAAGAAGCGTCAGACGCAAGCTACGACGGCAACACCTGAAATTGGTGTCAAGGCTGGAGTCGTGGAGATGGCGGTGCCGGAAACCCGTACTGAAGCTCGAGGCGACGGTGATGACGATGATGCGGGCGACGACGATGCAACCAGCGCCAAGCAACGAGCAAACCGCAGCGAAGCAGTGTCATATGGGGCCAATGATGACGACGACAATGCGGTACAGAGGGCGAATGAGACGGAGGCCGACGAGATGGAAGATGAAGGCATTGGCGGCAGCCCTGTACGGCATCTGGCAAATCGCGGAGACGACGCGGATGCCGCCGACGACGACGATGATGACGACGACGACGACGAGAGCGGTGCAACGTGGTCGGCAAAAGCACGTGCGGAGCGTGTGCTCGACACCTACGCCGAGGTGACTGGTTTCGAATGCGACGAGAGGCACGGCGAGTGGTGCTACACAACGCTCGAGTTCGACTCGGTCATCCCCAAGGTCCTGATGCTCAACATTGTGCAAGAGGCAATCCGCAAGACTGTGGTGCAGCAGATTCCAGGCGTGGACTCATGCACTCTGGAAGAGAAGAAGGAAGGCCTCGTTATACACACGTCGGGTGTCAATCTGCGGGCAATGCAGAGGTATTGCGACTTTATCAACCCGAACCGAATCCAGACAAACGACATTGGAGCAGTGCTGGCCGTGTACGGAGTGGAGGCTTGCCGTAGCAACATTGTGGGCGAGCTGGCGGGTGTCTTCGGATCACACGGCATCAAGGTTGACAACAGGCACCTCAATCTCATTGCCGACTACATGACGAGGAACGGCGACTTCACAGCTTTCAGCCGCATGGGCCTCAAGGGCAACGTCAGTCCTTTCACGAAGATGAGCTTCGAGACGACGCTCGCGTTCCTCAAGGACGCGGTGCTGGACGGCGACTGGGACGATCTGACAACCCCAAGCAGTCGCTTGGTGATGGGCAAAATGGGAAGGGTGGGCACCGGTGGCTTTGACGTGTTGACGCAGCTGCCGACTTATCACGTGGACTCTCTGGCGTAAGCAGAGCTTCTGCATACCGACGGCCCTGAAGTCGTGAGGTGAAGGCATCTGGGCAGGACCACGGTGATGTGTGTGTGTGTAAATCAGGAAGTCTTTAGAATGCGAGTCGACATTAGCCCGTCTTTGTTTCCGCTTAATAGTTTAGTTCCACGTCAACTTTCACAGATGCCTTGACTTATTGTGGCGAAGTCATGCCCGCGGCCATTTGAGAGCCTTAGTTCGGGGACGAGAGGGGTTTGAGTTGATGAGCGGAGGGGGTGATTCCACGCCCTCGGCACGCAAAGTGCTTGTCGCACAGGCTCTCGCGACTCTGAACGGGGCGTGCAAGCTCCTCGGGCTCAGTGGACGGCAAACATTCCCGTGTCTGCGGCGGCCATGAGAATAGCCTCGGCCCATGCCATTTGTTTCCTTGGGGCGCTGCAGTAATAGGTCAAGAGCGCAAGTGGCTCGGGGTTTAGCGGCACGTAGTGCGTGGCATCAGCTACTGTACCAACTACTCGCACCCGTCGGCCGCTTCAAAGGAGGGCGCCGCGTTCACACACTTATTCATTCATTTAATCATCGGTCGTGGACTCGCTTGTCCATTGCTCCGTCTTCGCCTCACTCGCTGTTGTGTTCGTCTGCGTATAGACCTTGATTCGTCCTTGGGCCAACGGCACGCAATCGAGAGCAAGTCACTCTGCTGGCGGCGCGCCCCCGCAACATGACGGCGGGCCCCAGGATCACGCTCTACGTAGACACAGTGAGCCCGTTCGCGTACATTGCCTACCACGTCCTTCGGGTGAGTGCGGCCAGCCTGCCTTGACGGCTTGGGGGTGGCGCTGACGTCTCCCCGACAGAACGATGCCGTGTTTCAGAGGTGCGACATCACATACGTGCCCATCTTCCTGGGCGGTCTGATGAAGGCTTGCGGCAACACGCCGCCCATGAACATCAAAAGTCGGCCACCCTTTTGGCCTCTGGGCGGGCTTCCCGCTCCTCGATCTTGCTGACGCTGGCAACCACAGACAAGGGCCGCTGGATCGAGCGCGAGCGACAGCGCTGGGCCGAGACGCTGCAAGTGCCCATGGCGCATGACCGGCCGGCCAACTTCCCGCCGTTAACGCTCACAACGATGCGGCACCTCGCGGCGCTCGACGAGGCTGACGGACGCAAAGGCGGCGCAGACGGGCAGCAGCGGCTCGCGCGGACGCTCGACGCCATCTATCACGCTTTCTGGGTCGAGCACCGCGAGACGCACAAGCCCGAGGTGCTCTCCCCGCTGCTGGACCGCGTGCTCGGCGCAGACGAGGCCGCCAAGGTCGCGGCCGCCGCCCCTACAGAGGGCAAGGCGGCGCTGCAGCACAACACGGATGAAGCCTTTGCCGCAGGCGCCTTTGGCCTGCCGTGGATGGTGTGCACCAACGCCGCGGGCGAGACGGAATCATTCTGGGGCGTCGACCACCTTGGTCAAGTTGCCGCATTTCTCGGGCTGCCGCGGCCGAGCACCGGGGTTTGGAAGGCGCTGCTGTGATGAGTGGGACAAGCACAAGGTACTCATGGGCGCTGCTTCGGTGCATCACGATGTCTCTTTTGGGGGTACTTTGATGCCTGATGGGCTCATGACGCGCTGCTTCGTCACCGATATATCGCTGCACCGCGAGCATGTGGCTGTGCTTTGCCCCTCGGCTCGTCGATGGGCAGCCTCCTACCTGAAGGCAGTGTGGCACGATTGCACGGCCCGGCGTCGGCCGCTTGTTTGTTATTCTACGGCGATTCATCCGGTCTGGGGTCGCGTCATTCACGTGTCATGGCGTGGCAGGCGTGTTCGTGTCAAAGAAGTCATAGACCGTCTTGGTCCGTTGCATTCGGCAGCATCTGCAGGCCGTGTTGTCGCCTGGCATAATGTACATCCCAACTGTAGAGCAAAAGCAAAAGTCTCTCATTGTAACGCCATGATTACCCCCAAACCATGATTTCCATCCGTGTCAAAGCAAAGTCATAAGGCCGCTATCCCAATCCCCATCGTCTAGTTGCGCTCGCCGCGCAGACGGCGGGCAAGCTGGATGTCCTTGGACTGGATGGTGACGCGCTTGGCGTGGATGGCGCACAGGTTGGTGTCCTCAAACAGGGAGACAAGGTAGGACTCGACCGACTCCTGGAGGGCGCCGATGGCGGACGACTGGAAGCGGAGGTCGCTCTTGAAGTCCTGGGCAATTTCACGGACCTGTTTGTCTCGAGTCAGTGTCTTGCTGCGGGTGACGCGTCGCGGTGCAGTGCAGTGCGGTGCAGTGGCGGCTTACCAGGCGCTGGAAGGGGAGCTTGCGGATGAGCAGCTCGGTCGACTTCTGGTATCGTCGAATCTCACGGAGAGCGACGGTACCGGGCTTGTAGCGGTGGGGCTTCTTGACGCCACCGGTGGACGGGGCGCTCTTGCGGGCGGCCTTGGAGGCAAGCTGCTTGCGAGGAGCCTTGCCACCAGTGGACTTGCGGGCAGTCTGCTTGGTGCGAGCCATTGCTGCGGGTTGTTGGCGATGTAGTTGTTGTGGGGTGTGATGGAGAAGTGGGTGTGTGAGATGCAGGAGGGAAAGTTGGGATTCGGAGGCGGCGGGGGGGGCGCTTTAATACCTGTGGCTAGCGGGTGGCAGGCGCGGCGGCTGATCTGAAAGGAGCGCGGGTGCGAGTGCTCGAAAGTGGGCCGCGTGTGGTGCTTATTTTTTTGGGCGGTGCGTGCGCCTGGAATTTCATTTCATGTTGCAAGGCGGGCGTGGGTGGCGGCCGGGGGCCCAGCGTGCCAGCTGGCCGCGCTGCCTTGCCTAAAGCGGGAGATGCTCCAGGGCTGAGACTCTGTCGAGACGGCGGGACAGATGGAGCGCCCCCGCCAATGAAATCCACGGCCGAAACACGGCCAGTTGCAAACAAAACACGCGCCATCTGGAAATTCGCTGCCGGCCCTGGCGTAACCCGACTAGGAAATCGGCAGTGGAGCCCGCTGCCAGCGCATGCCGATTTTCGATTGGCCAGGCGCTGCTTATGCGGACTGTTCGTTGAGCGACGACCTACCCTGTATGGTTCCAACACAGCATACTCGTAAAGGTGTGCATCTCATTGTGGTCAAATGGAGCCATGGCTCCGCTACTGGGTTGGGTCCGTTTTGTGTCTGTAAATGGCGAGCGTTGTTGTGCTCTCGCCCCATGTGGTGGTGGTTGTGGCTGGTCGTGTTGTGCGCGATGTGTATTCGCTTGCAAGTTGCTGAACGCGTCCTTGGGCAGACCCCGCTCCTCGTGATTTTAGCATTGGGCCGGACGGAAAGAAAAGAGGCAACAACAACCACGCGAGCAACGATAAAGACGGCGTCAGCAACTGACGACGATTTTCCGACACCAGCACTCACCCATATTGGCCGTCGCATTTCGACAACTCGGGCAACGAAGCCATTGTAGATCACGGCATCACGAATGGGCGGCAACGAGGCTGCGTCTTACCGAGCGGGGGCCCTCCGCCTCACGCTGTGGTAATGCATGACGGTCCCAAGGCAACTCACGCCCGCCTATTCTATTAGTTACATGCCAGCCTGGCAACCCTTCCCTACAACAGCGGCCCGGCCATGCTCCCCGTATGTAGTGTCGTTCTGACTAGGAGACACGGGTTGACATGTGCCATGAAGTGGCAACAGCGAAAGCAGGAAAAAACCACTACAGGAGACGACCAGATGTGACACACTGCGCAAGCACGAAGCAACGCCAGCAGCATACTCTGTCGTGAACATTGAGCAGCACCAGCAAGACTGATGGAGCACCTGGAGCATCAGGATCGCAACACTGCTCCCGGACTCGAACGCAGCCCCGGCGTTGCGGGGACGGATGCACGCACACGCGAAGCCTCGACGAAGGGGGTATTTTCGCAACCTTGCCATTGGACGGCAGTTCGATAATAGTCTGCCTGGTCTCGTGTCCCGTGCCAGCGCCGCATCGCGAGCACGGCTGGCCCGTCCCCACCTGCTGCTCCCGCAGGGCGTCAGGCGCGTCGATTCCCCAATCTGGCAGTGGGGTGTTGTTTTTTTCCACCCGGCCCCAATCACTCGCTCCCGTCAATCAACTGATCTGTGGTTTGGCCCACCTGTACTTAAGCTCGCCTGCCGCCACCCCTTCTACCCTTTCCATCACCTGCACTACCACATCAACTCCATTCTGCCACTCGCGCACCACCAACTCTTACCCATCCCCCAACAAACACACCACACCCCTCCATCACCATGACTGGACGTGAGTCTTCCCATAGTCCACTGCATCGGTTGTCAAGACCAGCGTGACTGACAATTCATCAGGCGGCAAGGGCGGCAAGGGCCTCGGCAAGGGCGGCGCCAAGCGCCACCGCAAGATTCTTCGCGACAACATCCAGGGCATCACCAAGCCTGCTATCCGACGTCTCGCCCGCCGTGGCGGTGTCAAGCGTATTTCTGCCAGTATGTTCACACCACCACCACCACCACCGCGAGACGCGTCGTGGGCCTCACACACGGTCTCCACATATACTGACGCGTAACTTTGCAGTGATTTACGAGGAAACCCGTGGTGTTCTCAAGACCTTCCTCGAGGGTGTCATCCGTGATGCCGTCACATACACTGAGCACGCCAAGCGGAAGACCGTGACGTCCCTGGACGTCGTCTACGCCCTGAAGCGACAAGGCCGCACTCTGTACGGTTTCGGTGGTTAAGCGCTGTCTGTTTTGCATGTCCGTTACGAATTTTGCCCGCCTTGGACGCGTCGGGTTGCTTTCTCCATCGCGTGGGGCATGTAGGGTGTTTCATGATGACTACGGGATTGGGTCTTGCTTTTACATGCGGGTGTTTTGTACCATACAACAAGGGAAACAGTGGCTTTACATTTGGGGTAATGGAATTTGCTCAAAGAGCAATACTGACCAACCACTTCGGCCCCGCAGTGCTTCGTAGACGCGGCGTGCGACGCGGCGTGTTTCCGTCGCCTGTGATTGCCGGACGCGCGTGCCCACGGAGCGCGTACGTCGGTCCATAGTGGGCGGCGTTGAGTGTGTGTAGGCCCGTTATCGCACCAAAGCCCAAGGCTGCTTGCTCCACTACCCACGTACGCAAGCCCGACGCTGCTGATATTGATACATGGGGCTGGGTTACGACTGGCAGCTGGCTCAGTACGCGAACCTGGGCCAGGTCATACGCGAATGCCGACACCAACGAGGGGACATAGCCATGGGAAGGTGTACACGTGTAAAGACGCGCAGTTTGCTACGTTGAACGCTCATCTTCCCGCAAACACGGTCGCCGACCGAGACAAGGGACAGCATGAATCCCAGATGTGCAAGTCTGGCATATAGTCAACTTCGTCGGAATAGACGGTGCCGTGTCTCCCCTCACAGAGAAACCTGCGTCTGAGATGACTGCGACGCGTACCTTAGGAAGTTGATGTCCAAACTTACTCGCAGGCTGGCCCAACAATGCGACCTGGACTGAAGTATGCATCAGTTGCAGGTGAGCTAAGCCATGGAGCTTCGTGATGAGGGCCTGTCGCCTCTAGGCGCACGCCGCCATCCGCCGTACGAGTATGCATGTACGGCTCAATCAGGCGTGAACGAAAATGCGAGTTTGTAGCCCCATCCAACGGCCTCCAAAGACGGTGGAGACGGTGCAGCTTTCGGCCTCTACGTACAGGCGTTGAACGAATGCCATGGCGCACAGCATCGGGCTTTGCCACCGGCGGCATGGCATTCGAGACCCCAAGTTGGTGCGTGGTGCTGCTGCGCCGCGCATGCAGTGGGAACGGACATCCTGGTCTAGATCCTGCGAGTACGATGGACTGGCTCCACGTGGGCCGCGGCTAAATTTAGTATGCCGAAGGGTCCACTGGGGCTGGCCCCGGCCGCTGCCGATCTGGAGCAGCTGTCAGTCAGTCAAGCCCGCGCCGAGCGGGTCGAACCGAGCGAGCCTCAAGTTGCAATGTTGTTCTACAAGATGCCTCGCCTGCATCAATAGGCGGTTTTGGCGGGCTCGGCAGAGATTGAGAGCCCTCAACACGACGAGGATGCAGCGCGCTGGGTAACTCTGGCGCCAGTGAGATGTAAGACGGGCTGGGCTGCGACGGCTTCTATCACTCGCATTCGGCTCAGGCAAACACTACCCGCCCCCGAAGAATTTAGCAGTGAGCGTCTGTCCATCCTCTCACGACCACTGAAGAGGCTTGCAGTAGGCATGAGAAGCCATGCGTTGCCTACGAGCAGGCAACTACCCTGGCCTGGGAGCCTACAGCGCCTCCAAAACCGGTCCCGTAGCGGGTCACGAGACCAAGGCAAATGACACAGCCGCCTGCCTGGACTCATGACTCCGATGGGACCAGTGCTGGCAATCGCGCGCTCCCTCGTTTTGCAGGCTCAGGCTTAGGCTTCGATTTTGAAGGATGATTCATCGACCGAACCCAGGCTGATGAAGTCGTCAGCTGCACAAGGCGCATCGCGGATACGGGCGGCGCTTTCGCCGTCGCATGCCGAGATCTGCCCGAGACGGCGTCGCCTGCAGCCGCGGTTGAGAGATCGCGTTTCGCCGACATTGTCCTCGGCCCTGAAGAGGTTTTGCTCTCCTGCATTTTCCGTCGACGCCGAAGCCGCCGGGCTCGAGCTGGCATTCCCGACGCGCTCGCGTTCGCGGCTTCATTGACGCTACCCGACACGGCTTGTCTGTCATCGGCGTGGCCTTTGCGGCCGGGGATGACGCATCCAGCCTGAGTAGTCGTCGTCACCACCCGAAAACGAGCTGGCGCGTAGGTCCAAATGCCGAGCAGCTGACCACGCGAGCCCGGAGGCAGCAGGGGCGCAAGCTGCGGCACAGAGAATCGATGAAAAAGGTTCATCTCTGGGTGTGATGGACTTCATGTCCGTGACAGCGGTCTGCTTAGTTTGGCCAGATCGAGAGCCGACCGAGCCAAATCGGGAGCTCTTGCACCAACCAACCAACCGTCCATGAATGCAACCAGCGCAAATGCCATACTCGTGAGAAAAATGTGGCTGAGGCGCCAGACCATCAGCGCGGCACCCCGGATGGAACGTGTGCTGTCGGCGCGTTCCGGCATATTGAGCGTTGGGCGGGGGAGAAAAAAAAGCGACTCGGCCAGGCCGAGGCGCTTGAGGCCAGCAACCCGGCCAAGCTGCAGCCCAACGGTGCTACTGCGAGTACGAGGCAGTTCTAGAAGGAATGCAAGGAAGCTGAACAGGGTTGTAGAGAAAGAAAAAAAATTCTGCATCTCCTTCTCGATGCCATCAGCCTGCCAAGCTGGCTGAGAAGCCACGCTGGTGTACCCTTGTCAGTCCCAGTAATCCACGCATAGGCTCTACGACCCTCCGAGTAGTTGTCACCCTCCGAGGTGAGCTAGCAAGGTACGAACGATGTATGGCGTGCACCTCGAGCAACGTACGGAGTACCTGCTGCAGGATTTCAATCCCGTCGGACACGCCCACCGAGACCCATCACGCCATGTAAACGGGCATTCCAGGCCTTGTGACTAGCTGGAAAGATTTTCTAACGTGCATTGCGCCGACGTGGCCGAGACGGCATCGGAGTTGAACGCTCCGCCGTGGTCGGGTTCATAATGCGAGAATCATCAGTCATCAATCAGTCCACCGCGGGGAAGCAACGGGCCACTTCGCTGTGGCTAGTGGTGGTTTGGTGACAGGGCCCGACGAAGGGTCATGTGACGGCTGGGATGGAATATGGCGGACTGTGGCGGAAGCTGCTGGACATGTACTCGTAATCGAGGCTTGATGTGGCTGTGCACAAGAAATCAAGCCAGGCCTGACCGTTTCCCCGATTGCCCGCCCAGCGGCAAGGGGTGTGCGAGCACGACTGGCTTGTTCCGTACTTGGGCAACGGATTCAAAGCTGAGTGCGAAGTGCGAGTAGGCCTCGACGAGCGCATGCGGTGCTGCGCTGGGCCGGGTTATGGAATCCGATCGTCGCATCGGAAGACGTCACCGGCCGTGTCGATGGACAAGATGAGCTTCGCAGTGGGTCTCTCGTTGGAGCGAGCGGCAGTGGCAGGGTACCTCCACAGTGTGAGCGGGTCAGGCTGGACATGGCTTGATGTCAGTCCAAGAGCCCGCCCGCTCATACTTCCTGTCAGATTGTCTTGCATGCCGCACCTCGCAGTGCGAACAGTGCCGCAGCGTCTGATGCACCCAGCCGAATAGCACGGACGACGCCAGAACGGGCGAGGCCCCGAGCTCACCGTCCAAGGCGTCTCGCTCGTCGATGCTCCCCTCGTGACCCTTCTCGTGCCCTCGCGTGGAGGGCTCGGCTCGGCCTCGCTGGTGCGCAGGTCCAGGTCGCACCGGAGGCTGCTGGAAGGCGCCAGCAGCCGACATACAGTGCCAAGGGGCCGGAATGTGCACCGTAAGAAATACCTGACCACTCAATGCGCTACCTGAGGGACGTACCAAGCGAGGCCGCGGTGGGGCCAGGGTCTCGGTTTTGCGGGGCATTGTGTAATTGGCGGGCTTCTTCCGCTCTCCGTTCCAGAGACACACACGCACCCATGACCCATCCATCCCTCCCCCTGCAGCCGGCACCCTGGTCTGCCCGTACGCACCCTGGCCTGCGCCTGGGACGACACCCTTCTCGAGCACCACAGACGTGCCTCTGACGCTGTGGCCGGTTCTCCCGAGCCAGGGCCTTGGCTTATAAAGCGCCCGTCGTCCTGTTTTTCGCCACAGGGCCGAAAGTTGGACCCCCTACTAAACAAAATACCCGTCTCCCATCTCGAACAATCATGATTTCGTTCATGCCTCATATCGATCTGGATCACCAATACCCACGAGAGCAGCAGCATTCCCAGCAGCACCCACAGCAGCACCCGCAACACCCACAGCAGCGCCTCGACCACGCCTTTGACTTCGACTGCCCGCGCGATCTCGCCGGGCTCAACTTTCCGACGACGCTTGACTTCAACAACCCCGAAGGCACCTCGTTCGCCCCCGAGCCCATGCAGTCGGACAGCTGGGGCGCCGCTGCCCAGTTCACGCCAAAGGCCGCTCGCTTCTCACACCAGCGAGAATCCTCCCTTTCATCCCTCGGATCTGCGGGCCCCGCGTCGCCCTTTGCCGTCAATACGTCCAACCCGCACATCGCCGTGACCGACTCTTCATCGGCCCTTGACGGACTTGCAGACATGCACTCCAACGACGCTGCCGCGGTTCAAGGCAACTACTACAAGCTGTCCAAGTCATTAGGCGGCTACCCTGGCTATCAGAATTTCGACGGCTCCCTGCCCGAGATGGCCTATCCGGTGACCATACCAGGGCCCAACAAGAAGATGCACGTTGAGAGGGGCCTCCTGCCTGCTCCCGACTTTGCCGGCGCTTCCAGCCGATCACATCCTGCATCGGTGGCGAGCTCGGTCGCTGGCGACTCCCCCGCTACGCCCAATGTCGTCGGCGAGTCGGATCATCTGGAACGGAGGAGAAACGGTAGGCGAACAGCCCCCGGCAGACTGCACTCCTGTTCTCACTCACTCATCGACTGGCCAGATTATACAAATGTACCCAAGCTGGACAGAACCATGACAGATGTCTACGGTGACGAGCTGTATAGCCCCAACTTTGCCATCACCTCGGCATCGCCGTCCCAGGGACACGTGGCCGTCTCGCCCAGCAACGACGTCTTCAGCCAACGCATCAACGCTGCCAACAGCCATCACCTCAGCGCCGGACAGTCTCCTGCTTCGACTACATCCAGGGCAAGATCTCCGTTCCGGACAGGGTCGCCGTTTGCTGCATCGGCAACAATCCATGACATGGGTCCCGCCAACGGCAACTTCGCCTTCAACGCGGCCCAGCGAATGAGGGAGCAAGGAAAGCCCCGGCGAGACGCGCCGCCGCTCCAGCAGCAAGCGGAGCGAAACATGGAGCCGGAGACTCCCAAGACCATCTCTCCCAAGGATGCCATCCTTGAATTCAACGAGGCAGACGGCGACGCAAACTTCCCGCTGTTTCCGCAGGATGCCGCAAGTTTCGACATGGACGCAATGTCGAAAGGGGTTGTCGACAATGCATACCTGCAAACAGCCAATGGCACGCATGGGGCTTCCTCGGTTGGCTTCTTGTCGTCGCAGATGCCCTCCAACATCCAAGTGCCGCAGCAGTACCCCTTCATCGCTCGGTCACGGCCGAGCCACGACACACCGCCGCGACTCAGCTCATCGGGATCGAGCTCGGTAGCCTCCGGAGGCGACACGCCAACGGATACGGGGCGCCCGTCGGGACGCGGCGCCGATAGCGGCACATATACGTGCACGTATCACGGCTGTACGCTCAGATTCGAAACGCCGTCGCTACTTCAGAAACACAAGCGTGAGGGTCACCGGCAGACGCAGGTGCTCGGCGCACCGCGAGAGGTGGTGGGCATGACGTCGAACCTGGTCAATACGCAGGCCGGGCCGCATCGTTGCGAGCGCATTAATCCAAGCACGGGAAAGCCGTGCAGCACCGTCTTCTCACGGCCGTACGACCTGACGAGGCACGAAGACACAATCCACAATGCACGCAAGCAGAAGGTGCGGTGCGACGTGTGCACGGAAGAGAAGACGTTCAGCCGCGCCGACGCGCTGACGAGGCACTACCGCGTGTGCCATCCCGACATGGAGCTGCCGGGAAAGCTGCGGCGGCGCGGGGGCGGCTGAGCCTGTGCGAAACGAGGCAAGACGAAACGAACAATGACGTGCAAGGGCTGCAAGCTGCTGCATGCAACCTCGTCAGGCATGCAGAGGCGGGGACTCGAAATGTGGGTCCAAGGGTCCTGCTCCTGGCTCCTGCAGCCTGCAGGGTCCGCCCCACCCGTGCTGACGTCACGACGCTTGTTTCCGCGCGCCCTCTGACATCACCGCGCGTCGCCGTCTTCGATCTGGCCGCCGTCGTCGCGCGACCAAGCCTACTTCCTTGCATTGCCTAGCCCGGCACGACCTGACGGATGCTGGCGCGCCCGAGCTGTGCTTTACCAGCAGCTGCCTCACGCTCCACCGCGCCCTCGCACAAGACGTTGGGCCGGCATCAGACCCGACTTGCGCCCTCGACTCGCGCATGGATCCTCACCCTTCCGAAGCCGGCTATGACGACAGACCTGCCATTGATCCACCTATGAATGCATCGTCGAAGCATCATAGATGCGGCAAGCCAGCAATGTCCGCACCAGGCAATGCGTCTTTGGGTAGCTCGACTTGCAGGCGGTAGCCCTTCGGAAAGTGGAGCGGTAGTGATGCTTATCATCTTGCGACTGGGGAATACGCGTAGCTGGACTAGCGACCCAGCTTGCTGTGCTTGCATACCGTCGACGCCGCGCTCTCCTTTTTTTTTTTTTTTTTTTTTTTT